>MU749740.1:0-83032 GCA_026770625.1 Nicotiana glauca | reverse complement strand
GTTGTGCCCAATCTATTCTAATAACACCCACTCAAAACAAAGCAAAACTTTGATATTTTTTTGTTACAAATAGCTAATTGGCTAATTTGGCTAATATTAGTAATATTTTATCAATTGGCCAATTTTTGTAATGAGCTACTTATAAATGGACATAGCTGGTAATTTCCCTTTTTTATATATATTCGCTCCTTGACCATCGAATTCGATCCCAGCTTAACTTTCGAATTTTTACTCAGACTTTAAAGTTTTGTATTATTTATTTTAGTTACAAAATCTCAACTTAGTCCGAAATCTCAACCTACACAATAGAAAACATAATGAGTATAAATTATCTATATTTGAACTCAAAACCAATTAAAGTATATCAAATAATAGGTGCAAAATAGTCAAAAATTCCTATTTCTAGCCTACCATTAAGAATCAACTCAAAGTGTCTATTGATCACGTCTTTTAATTATTTTTTCAAAATCAGTAGTAGATACTGCTCAAAGTATACTCCAATATATAAAAATTAATGTTATGTCATTAAAAAAAGAAAATTATATGTTAACTAAATCAATTCAAATTACTTATCGATAGAAGTTGCTCGTGAAATAAGGTACAATTGTAGAAGCAATATAAGGATTAATGTAAATAAACTTTTAAAAAGAAGAAAAGAGAGAGATCTATCACCATTTTTAGCCTTTAAAGCGTGCTTCGTTAAACAAACAGTTCTATAGAATAATATTCTTCTAGTATTTCTGGATATAATATTTAATTATTTCTTATTTAAAATTTATCTTTATTAGCTTTTGAATAAAATAAAATTATACCTATTTAGATATTACGAAAAAAATCATCTTAATTATTCAATGTTCAACTTTAAAAACATCTTAAATATCAAATTATAGATACATTTTGGCAACATTTTTTCAAATTTTTTTTTAAAATATTGTTAGTTCATAGATTAATGATTTATTTTCGAAAAATTTCTGAAATTATTTTTTGAGTTCCCAAAATCTAGTTTAGGATAGATTTTGGGTTAAACTTGTTCTCCCACTCACAAAACTTTAAAATTTTTTCAAATAAAATGCATGTCCTAATATAATTTCAACTTCTAAAAATTATTTTTCAAACTATTTCAAAAATTATTTTTTCAAATTTCAATTAAATCTATGTGCAAGTGCTAGCTTAATTTAGAAAATGAAATATATCATTCCTTTTATTATTTTTACAAGTACAAATAATAGAATGGGGTGTGAATTGGGATGAATTCCATCTAATAAGCAGGTAAAAAATCGCGGGGATCTGTGAATGTGAAAACTCAAGGGGTCTGATCTAACAGCGTCAGTAATGTAACAGAATATGATTTATGATTGATTGAGTTACATACTTTCAAGAGAGAACATTTATTTATTTATTTATATTAATCAATTCAAAGATTCCTTATTAAAGACTTGGCCACTAACAGTTGAAATTTCTTCTCCCTCTCTCGATTTGATCCAAACCCCTCTGGCCATTCTTCTGCTTCCTTTGATTTGGTAAGTCGCTCGCTCCCTTAAATAGTTTCTCTTCTTTATTGAATATTTGCTCTTTTAAATCTTTCTTTATCCCCAATAAATTGTAGTTGTAGTATTTACGAATTTGGTACTGTCTCCTTTGGATCTAACATTTTGATCCTAATTCTTATTGATTTCTTGTTTGTCTAAGTCGATTCAAATACCCTCATCCTTTTTCCCAATGATTTGTTCATGATAAGATGTGAATTGTGGATTGGGTTTGCAGTGCATAGAGGCGGATCCAGAACTTGAATTTTATGGGTTCTACTGATTTGATTTATTGGATTCGAAGTCAATTAGGTGTATTTGCTTAGCGAATACTAATAAACTCCCTCTGCTACGTTTTATGTGTCTTAGTTGATTGGGCATGGAGTTTGAGAGAAGTAAGAAAAACTTTTGAATCTAGTGGTCTTAAACAAAAGATGTATTTAATGTACCCAAATGTCCTTGAATCTTGTGGTCTTAATTATGTCATGTGGAATGCTCGAGTTAAAGAGTTACTAAATATAGAAAGAGGCTAAAAAGGAAAGTAACACACATAATTTGGAACAGATGTAGTAACATATATAGAGTACGAACCAAAGTTATTGGGTTGATCTTAACCTCGTAACTAACACCCTAGATCCTATTACGTTGTGTCCACTCTCACTGTAGTTCTTGTACCTTTTATTTTTTATTTTATTTTGTTATAACCGAGAAATTCCCGAGGCCACTAGTGCAAGGTTCGAAACTCAATGATGGTTGTGCCCCTCTATTGGTTCGAAACTCTAGGTTTGCAGCAATGTTTAAACCCGGTGACGTGTGCCTAACTCACACATCATGTATTGCACTTTTACCACTAGGTGTGCACCCACTAGATCGAAGCCCTGCGGCCTTTTGCCTATAATGGTTATAAGTTGATTGGCATTCCTATCTCCTTCCTATGTGATTGTGGCTTGCGAGTTCTCGTGATCTTGACTGTTAACTCACACAAAAAAAAAAAGAGAAATAATGGCTTGTAAATTTCATTTCGTCTTCCAAATTGTCTCTGTCATCCAAGTGATTTAACCATTTCAAATCTAACTAGTTGAAATTGATTGAAACATTTTTCTTTTGAATCCAGATTAGTCCTTTTAATACTAGGATTTCACAAGGCTTGATTATTATCTCTAGTAACTAATAATACGGAGTTATTGTTTTGTTCACTGTGTTTATTACTCCTTATAAGGCAAATCAGGCATGCTCATTGTGTCCGCTTTCCTGTTCAAAAGAGCTTCTCACCTACATTTTTCAATACCTATTTTTTGTACCCATATAATCAAAATTGTATTATGAAACCTACTAATATATCAAAGAGAAAGATCAAATTTCTTCAAAATATTAACTCTATATTGACTTCTAGACTTAATTCTATTTGAATATAGTTTAATTTTATTTCCAAAACAAAGAGTAAAATTTAATTGGAAAGAGAGAGTTCTTGTTAGAGAATGAACTGGGTAGGTAAACGTACAAACACTTACATGCATATGCGTCAATTGATGTATTTATGCATATGTCCACATTCATAGATATGGTATTTTAACATTGCTAGTTGCTGCAGTGAAACTGGCGCTTGAGCTTGATCTAATCATTGCCAAGAACTTCATGTCCTTGTTGCATCTAATGATGCATTTTGACTTATTGTGTGCTCCTTTTCTTTTTATGTTACGGAGGAGGGATCTGATGCTTTCATTAGTCTTTATGATATTGTACGTTTTGATATCATTCAATGGACTATGTTGTAATCCCAAATTAGTGGACCAGCTATACAAATCTTTTATATCCAGTTCTGCTCTATTTTGGACTAGTATTGTACTTCTGGTAGAAGATTAAAATGGTGGCTAGAAATGCAGGCTCTTCTCCATTGGATGCCTTTCTGATTTGTTATGTCCACAAATGGTTACGTCTGAAATACATGAAGCCTCTAGGCTCGTGAGGAAACTAGTGAAGATTTTACTACCATTGGAGGATTGATTAGCCTTGTTTGTGTTTGCGTAGATAATGACCCAGTCTTACATTTTTATTGGATAAACATTGTAACCACAAAATTCATAACTTACAGAAATCATGATGTCTTCCTACATAAGTCTGACGCAGTAACTGAATGGATATATGGTTACAAATCAACCAAGACAAACATGAAAATCATCAATTACAAACTCTCTGCCCTTCCAACTGCGTACATCTTACCCTCCCCAGACCCCACTTGGGGGAAACTACTGGGGTTGTTGTTGTTGTTAGCCTTCCACCGCTTCTTTGGTGGGGAAGATCAAAAGTTGAAGCATGAGCAGTTGTGTCATTTTCTTCTGTTGGTTTTGACTCGAGATCAGGGGTTGTTTTGTTCTTTCAGTGATGCAGTAGGGATCACGTGAGCAGAAAATGTTTTCCGCATATGTTTTACGCATCTCTGAGATGACCACTTGTAGAGAAATGTTATTTCAGGAATCACAAGCAAAGGAATTGAATTTGGAAAAATGTCTCACACTCGTGTTTCTTCACATACATCCCACTTTCATGAGAAAAATATGTTTAAAGTCCAGTGAATGATTTATCCCTTTCCCCCTCTCCACCAAAAATTTAGTTCCAGACTACATTAGTGAGATTCTGTTTGAAGAATGATCTCTGACTCTATGTATATTGTCTTAAATGGGAGGTTTTATTGAAATGTTCGTTTTGGGTAAGCCTTTCATTTTTCCTTGCAATTGCAGTTGTTGTAATCTAGGTCAGTAGAAGCATGTCAGAGATGGAGGATGTCAAAGACCAAATAGATGGAGCAGAAAAGCCAATGCCATCAACCAAACAGGAAGTTGTGTTCACTTCAAGATTTTTTCTTACCATGTTATATTTAAGTTGTGGTACAGAGATTTTGACATATATATTTACCATTTGTTATTATAGGAGGAAGTTGTTAAAAAGAAATATGGAGGAATTATGCCAAAGAAACCACCTCTTATCTCTAAGGTAATGAACCCATTGGTTACTGTTTCTACACTGCTTGTGATTGCTTGTGCTGTGAACTTCCAATGCCGTGGTCAACTTCTGTCTGTTTTAATTAACCCTTGTTGGTTATCAGGATCATGAACGTGCTTATTTTGATTCTGCTGATTGGGCTCTTGGAAAGGTACTGGTCCTCTCTGTAGTCGCACAATTTCATTGTAGTTGACTCTTCTTTATCCATACCTTTATTATGGTGATCTCCCAAGCCTTATTGATTGTTGATGATCACAGCAAGGTGTAGCGAAGCCTAAAGGTCCACTCGAAGCACTTCGGCCAAAGTTGCAGGTATTATGTCAATTCCATGCCGTTCCTCTTTGCCAAGAACTGCTTTTGTTAATCGTTCTCTAGTCCTTTCTGCTGCAAGGCACATTAGATCTTGCAAAGCACTTTGTTTGGTTGTTTGTATTAATTTTACTCTATTTTGTGTGGTTAAATGTGGGGTGTTAAGGAAGCGTCAGTTGTACCCTTGGGCTGATGTATTTCGTTCTTATTTTGTCTCAACAATGATATATAGTCTTTATTCTTTTCTTTTGGCGTCTGTGTGTGGGGGGGGAGGTGATGATGAAAATCTTAGTAGTTGTTTTTGGCTGTTTGATTGACATTTGTACCTGATGTCAAGGAGGCCTCGACAATGGACAGGTTAGTGGTTTTGCATGGTTAACTTGTCCTATTAGGGTATCTTTTTGACTTATGTATGGATGTACAAAATGCGATACATTGCACTTCAAGATGGATGAGAGTGACGTGACCGCCCTGTTTGATTCCACGAGTGTTGAGCATTTCCTTTGTGAGCTTTGTCATTCGCTTCTGACATTTCTATCTGAACTTTTCTAATTTAGCCGACGAATCAACAAACTCGATACCGCAAGTCGCCTTATGCTCCATCTGAGGGTGAAGGTATGCAAGATGATTTTTTAATATATTTACTGTTGCTCCCGTGAAATTTCTGGTTTGGGGATTGACAACCCTATTACAGCTCTCTAGTAATTGAGATCTCTCCATGAGAATTAAATGGTCTATCCTTTTCTTGGATGAAGGATGCACAAAACATTCGGGGTTCATTTGGTTGATGGCTTAGTTATACATTGATGGTAATGCATGGATTGTTATACGGTGAATAATAATACAAAGAATTTTATGTGGAGAATAAATAATATGTGGATTGTTGTAGGAAGAATAAATTATGCATGGATTGTTATACGGTTAATAAAGGATATGGGATTGTTATTTAATATTTAGTGATTATTACCTATTGTGAGGGCATTTATGTTGTAGATGCTCTTATCCGTGTATTGCTAATACACAGATTACTTATTCCACCTTCTATCCCGCATAAAATCAGTCATAGGATTCAAGTAAAAATTATTCCCATACTGTTTATACAACGTTCCGTTATTGGTGTTAAACTCCACATAAGTTATGCGGAGTTTCCAGAAATCAACCGTTGTATTGGTTATACGGAGATTAACTATTAATGCAGGATTTTTTACTTTATAGCAAACGTTGTATAAAACAGTATGGATTCTTATATCATGATTGTTTTTGCTTACACGTGAAACCTTACATGCGCTCATTTTTCTTTTACATTTTCTTCTTCAATTATTGTTCCTTGAACTCGAAATCTTTCAAAAGTTATGCAAAAGAAAAGTTATGGATAACATCAGAGGATTACAATGAAAATCAAGGGCCGGAGATGAAATTATGTTAATAGGCTGAGTAACTGTCAAATTTGAGTTACCTTTACTTTCATCTGTCATTTAATTTTATAGCCTCACTGTCTCTCTTCCCTCTTCTAGATGGAAGCACTGCGCCACCGGAGGATGCAACTGCAAATGAATGAAAGCGGATACTGGCCCTTCGAGCTTGTGATATTGTTCATTGTTATTACATGTATGAGCAATTTCTCTTCAGTATTAAGAAAGCAAAATCAAAGAGTTTGAGGTGTTTTCATGTTTATTTGAGGCAGCCAAATCAGTAGCTGTGGTGTTGTAACTTTGGAGTTAATACTTTCTGTGATCCTCCATTTATGTATGATTTCAGCTATTGTGTCGTGGTACGGAGGTTTGGCTTTGTTAACAAGAACTGCCTAATAAAAAATTGCTATGTCCTTGATGTTAATTGGAAATATTAGCATTCTAGAAATAGACTGAAGGTTAAACATGAATGTTATTATTTTCTATTCTAGTTCTGTGCATACGAATAGTAGAAGAAATTAGGGGAAATACATAAGTTGCGTCCTGTTATTGTCCGAAAAGGTCACTTACACCCACTTGAGACCTATGTAACCAGTCAGCTGTGGAAGGTGTTACACACTCGCCCCTTATGTTTTGCCACGTTAGATATAATTTGGTTTTTTTTATGAAATAAAAGTAATTTAGTAGAACATGAACAAGAAATAAAAGCAATTTAGTAAAACATGAACAAGAAATATAGATAGAGAGAAGGAAGAGATTTTCTTCTTTAATTGTGTGTATTTTCCTATCTATTACAAGGCCTTTATATAAGTATAAAAAGTGAAGAAAATATGTTATTTCATTAAGCATTTGAGATGAAGATCATGGAAGAAGAGTAGACATTCACCATAATGTGATATTTATCATCACACTCCCCCTTGGATATCCATAGATAATGTGCCTCGTTAAAACCTTACTAGGAAAAAACCCTATGGCAAAAAATCCTAGTGAAGGAAAAAGAGTATACATGTTTAGAAATACGCCTTTGGTTGCTTCGTTAAAAACCTTGCTAGGAAAAATCCAGTGGGATAAAACCTTGTAAGGGAAAAAGAGTACAACGCGTATTATCTCCCCTTGAGGAGAGCATCAATTCACATCCTTGATTATTCACATACCAATCTTGTGCACTAGTTTCTTGAAGGTTGACGTCGGTAGAGATTTGGTGAACAAATCAGTCATATTATCACTTAAACGAATCTGTTGCACATTGATATCACTATTCTTTTGAAGATCATGTATAAAAAATAACTTTGGTGAAATGTGCTTTGTCCGAGCTCCTTTTTATGAATCCTCCCTTCAGTTGGGTTATGCATATTGTATTATCTTCACACAAAATTGTGGGTTGTTTGTAACACTTCAAACTATATTTGTCTCGAATAATATGTATTATAGACCTCAGCCATACACATACTCGACTTCTTCCATGAATAACAATTATCTCAGCATAATTAGATAAAGTAGTCATGATTGATTGCTTAGTCGATCGCCAAGATATGGCAGTGCCTCCATATGTAAACACATAACATGTTTGAGATCAAGCCTTGTGTGTGTCAGATAAATACCCCACATTGGCATAATCCACAAGATCGGGATTGCAATCATTTCCATAAAATAAGCCACATCGGTAATCCCCCTTAGATAATGCAGTATGTGCTTGATTTCATTCCAATGTCTCCGTGAGCGGAGCTATATCTTGCTAAGACATTAACTGAAAAATTTATGTCATGCCTTGTAGTGTATTAGTGCATCAATTGCACTAAGATATGGTACTTTAGGACCAAGAAGTTCTTCATTATTTTATTAGGTTGGAATGGATCTTTATTTATATCTGTTAGAATAGTTATGTAAATTAGAGTAAATAACCCTAATCCAATATGTATTAGGAGTAAGACATATTATGTATATATATAGGGCCCATTGTATCGTGTTTAACACATGTCAATAATATCGATAATATTTTCTCCCGTGCTTTCTTACATGGTATCAGAGCAGCAGTGAGAAAATATCTGGGGAAGTCACCGTGCTTCAATTCCGGCAACCTTTTTAGGGTTATTTTCCGTTAAACCAATTTACATCGGTGTTGTGCAAAAACCAACACCATCAAAAGGTCCCCTAACCCTCGGCGACCAAACCCCAACAAACGAAAGCCGTCTCACGCACCTTCACGCGCCGATCAGAAAGTTTTTTTTCCGGGGAGATCTACTCCACGTGTCGGCGTGTGGAGCACTTTTCGGGACGTTTTTGACTTAGTTTCTTCAGAACAGTTGGATCGCCCTCAAATTCCGAGCCTATCCATAATTTTATTTTTTAATTCCGACCACTTTGAGTTTTTTCGGCGACTACATTGATTTTTTCCCGGTAGATACAGTAATTTTCCGACAAAAATAGTGTTTCCTTCATCTGTTTCAGCTAATTGTCAGTTGATTCTTTTTGTTATTTGGTGATAATCCAACGATTTCTTTGGGAGTTGATGCTTTCGGGTCTAAAAACCCGGGCTCTGGCAATTCCGGTATTATGATTACCTCAGAACCTTTAATGAGAGGTTCAAACTACTTAGCTTGGGCTTCGTCTATCGAGTTGTGGTGTAAAGGTCAAGGAGTTCAAGATCATTTAACAAAAAATGCTAGCGAAGGTGATGAAAAGGCCAAAACACTATGGGAGAAGGTCGAAGATCAGTTATGTAGTATTCTGTGGCGATCTATTGATTCCAAGTTGATGCCCTTGTTCCATCCATTCCAAACATGTTATTTAGTTTGGGAAAAGGCTCGTAATTTATGCACTAATGACATATCTTGTTTCTATGATGTAATATCGCGAATGACAAGCTTGAAGAAATAGGAATTGGTTATGTCTACTTACTTGGGACAAGTACAGGCAGTCATGGAAGAATTTGAGACGTTGATACCAGTTTCTGCTAGTATTGAAAAGCAACAAGAGCAAGGATAGAAGATGTTTCTAGTTCTTACACTCGCTAGACTCCCTAATGACCTTGATTCAGTACGTGATCAGATTTTGGCTAGTCCGACTGTCCCCACAGTTGATGAATTATTCTCTCGATTACTTCGCCTTGCCGCAGCACCAAGTCACCTAGTGAGCTCATCACAGACATTTGACTCATCTGTCCTCGTATCCCAGTCAGTGGATAATCGGGCATCTCATACTATGGAGAATAGACGAGGAGGAGGTCGTTTTGGAAGATCTAGACCCAAGTGCTCTTATTGTCATAAACTTGGACACACTCGTGACGTGTGCTATTCTTACATGGTCGCCCACCCAAAAATGCTTATGTTGCTCAAACTGAGACTACAGGTAACCAGCGATTTTTTTTATCTGAACGGGAGTACAATGAGTTCATTCAGTATCGAGCAAGTAAGCAGACATCTTCATAAGTAGCCTCTGTTGCTCAGACTGATACTTCTGTTGCTGGTAATTCTATTGCTTGTGTTTTCCAGTTTAGTACTCTTGGACAATGGGTTGTGGAATCAACCGCTTCTGATCATTTCTCTGGTAGTAAATTACTTTTATCAAATATTGCGTATTCACAGGCTCTTCCCACTGTTACTTTAGCCAATGGGTCTCAAACCAAAGAAAAAAGAGTTGGACAAGCAAATCCCCTACCCTCTGTCACTCTAGATTCCATTCTCTATGTCCCTGGCTGTCCTTTTAATCTTGCATCTGTTAGTCGTTTGACTCGTGCCCTCCATTATGGTAAATATTTTATTGATGATTCCTTTATTATGCAGGACCGCAGTACGGGGTAGATGATTGAAATAGGACTTGAATCAGAAGGCCTTTACTACCTTAACTCACTCAATTCCTCCAAGGCATGTCTAGTTACAGATCCTCCGGACCTTATTCACAGACGTTTAGGACATCCAAGCTTATACAAGTTTTAGAAGATGGTGCCTAGTTTGTCTAGTTTATATACATTAGAGTGTAAGTCGTGTCAGCTCAGGAAATATACCCGAGCCTCTTTTCCTCGTAGTATTAAGAGTCATGCAGAGTCTATTTTTTCTTTAGTTCATTCTGATATATGGGGTTCTAGTAGAGTCAGTTCAACCTTGGCATTTCGTTATTTTGTTAGTTTCCTTGATGATCATTCAAGATGTACTTGGATTTTCTTAATGAAATATCGTTCAGAGTTATTTTCTATATTCCAAAATTTTTGTGCTGAAATTAAAAATCAATTGGGTGTTTTTATTTGCACTTTTCGCTGTGATAATGCCTTAGAATATTTATCCTCTCAATTTCAGTAGTTTATGACTTCTCAAGGAATTATTCATCAGACCTCTTGTCCTTATACCCCTCAGCAAAATGGAGTTGCAGAGAGAAAGAATAGGCATATCATTAAGACTGTTCGCACACTTCTCATTGAATCTCATGTTCCATTGCGTTTTTGGGACGATGCAGTTCTCACAACTTGTTATTTAGTTAATCGGATGCCTTCCTCTCCCATCCAGAATCAGGTACCGTATGCAGTATTATTTCCCTAATCACCCTTATACTTTGTTCCCCCTCATATTTTTGGGAGCACTTGTTTCATTCATAACTTAGCCCCTGGGAAAGATAAGTTAGCTCCTCGTGCTCTCAAGTGTGTCTTCCTTGGTTATTCTCGGGTTCAGAAGGGATATCGTTGTTACTCACCTGATCTTCGTAGGTACTTTATGTCCTGCGATATCCCATTTTTTGAGTCTAAACCTTTCTTTCCCTCTTCTGACCATTCTGACCACCTTGATATATCTGAGGTCTTACCTATACCGACCTTTAAGGAGTCTACTATAGCTCCTCCTTCACCTTCCACCACAGAAGTCTTAGAGTCTACTAGAGCTCCTCCTTCACCTTCCGCTACAGAAGTCTTACCCATTCCAACCGTTGAGGAGTCTAGTGTGGCTTCTCCTAGACTCCTTGTCACAGGAACACCACTCTTGACATATCATCGTTGTCCACACCCATTATTAGGCCCAGCTGATTCACGTCCTGCACCTGACCCTGCTCCTACTGCGGACTTGTCTCTTCCTAGTACATCGATTGCACTTCGGAAAGGTATACGGACCACCATTAATACTAATTCCCATTATGTCGGTTTGAGTTATCATCGTTTTTCATCACCCTATTATGCTTTTCTATCTTCTTTGTCCTCTGTTTCTATCCCTAAGTCTACGGGTGAAGCATTGTCTCATCCAAAATGGCGACAGGCTATAATTGACGAGATGTTTTCTTTATATACGAGTGGTACTTGGGAGATCGTCCCTCTTCCTTCAGGTAAATCTGCTGTTGGTTGTCATTGGGTATATGCAGTAAAGGTTGGTCCAGATGGTAAGGTTGGTCGTCTTAAGGCTCATCTTGTTGCCAAGGGATATACTGAGATATTTGGGCTCGATTACAGTGATACCTTCTCTCCCATGGCTAAGATAGCATCAGTCCGCCTTTTTCTATCCATGGCTATTGTTCGCCATTGGCCCCTCTATCAGCTGGACATTAAGAATTTTTTTTACACGGTGACCTTGAGGATGAAGTTTATATGGAGAAATCACCTGGATTTGTTGCTCAGAGGGAGTCTCGTGGCCTTGTATGTCGCTTGCGCCGGTCACTTTATGATCTAAAGCAGTCTCCTCGAGCCTAGTTGGGTAAGTTCAACACAGTTATCCAGGAATTTGGCATGATTCAGAGTGAAGTTGATCACTCTGTATTCTATCGGCATTCTGCTTCGAGTCTCTATATTTATCTGGTGGTCTATGTTGACGAAATTGTTATTATCGGCAATGACCAGGATAGTATTACTAAATTGAATCAATATCTCTTTTAACACTTTCAAACTAAGGATCTCGGCAAATTAAAGTATTTTCTGGATATTGAGATCGCTTAGTCTAACTCAGGTATTGTGATATCACAACGAAAGTATGCCTTAGATATTCTTGAAGAGACAGGAATGACAGGTTGTAGACCTGTTGACACTCCGATGGATCCGAATTCTAAACTTCTGCCAGGACAGGGGGAGCCTCTTAGCGATCCTGCAAGATATTGGTTGGGAAATTAAATTATCTTACAGTGACAAGACCTGACATTTCCTTTTATGTGAGGGTTGTGAGTCAGTTTATGGATTCTCCATGTAATAGTCATTGGGATGCAATTTTTTGCATTCTTCGGTATATAAAATCGGCTCCAGGCAAAGGTTTATTGTTTGAGGATCTAGGCCATGAGCAGATCATTGGATACTCAGATGCTGATTAGGCAGGATCACCTTCTGATAGACGTTCTACGTCTGGATATTGTGTCTTAGTAGGAGGAAATTTGGTATCTTGGAAGAGTAAGAAATAGAATGTGGTTGCTCGGTCTAGTGCAGAAGCAGAATATCGAGCGATAACTATGGCGACATATGAGCTAATTTAGATCAAACAGTTGCCCAAGGAGTTGAAATTTGGTGAGATTAGTCAGATGAGACTTGTGTGTGATAATTAAGCTGCTCTTTATATTGCGGCAAATTCAGTGTTCCATGAGAGAACTAAACACATTGAGATTGACTGTCACTTCATTAGAGAAAAGATACTCTCGGGAGATATTGCTACAATCAGCTTGCAGATATTTTCACCAAGTTCCTCACTGGTCCTCGTACTAACTACATATGTAACAAGCTCGGTACATATGATTTATATGCATTAGCTTGAGGGGGAGTATTAGAATAGTTATGTAAATAGGAGTAAATAACCCTAATCCAATATGTATTAGGAGTAGGTCATGTTATGTATATATGTATAGGGCTCATTGTATTGTGTTTAACACATGTCAATAATATTTTCTCCCGTGCTTTCTCACAATATTGAATGATCTCACAACCATCGAGGTACTCAATGGATGTACTTTATCCATATAGATCACTTTAAAATATTTTCAATGTATGCTGATTGATGTACAAAAATTTCATCTTTTATATACTCAATTTGTAGACCAAGACAAAATTTTGTCTTTTCAAGATCTTTCATTTCAAATTCTTTCTTTAAACAGTCTACCGCTTTAGTAAGATCCCTGGGAGTTCTAATGATATTTGAATCATTAACATACATGGCGATTATAACAAATTCAAATGCATATCCTTTTATAAAAACACAAGGACAAATTGAATTATTCTTGTACCCTTCTTTCAACAAGTACTCTCTCGGGCGATTTGACCTTAGAAAAAGAAATGGATTTTGTTCTATTAGCGGAAACGTAAAAGAAAGAACACAAAATTTAACGTGGTTTATCAAAATAATCCTACGTCCACAAGAGAACAATTGTCTTTTTATTATTTACAAAGGAAGGGGAGATTTCCCAATTACACTATAGAAAATTTCTCTCTTAACTCTCTACTCACTACAATGTATTATATTATTTTTGGGATGATCTCTATAAATGAAGGAGTGCATCTTTTTATAGAGGTAAAGACCTCCTCTTGATGTCAAATTGGTGACATCAATCCACATGCGCCTTGATTGTTTCAATCCGTATAAAATTTTTTGAAGCTTTATTTAATAAATTTCTTGGAAACATTAATATGCTATAGAACAATTTAAATCCTTCAATAATTTCCATTATACGCATATCAAAATTTTCATGTATTGCCAGATTAAAATCTTAAATGACTACATCCCCCACAAGAGAACATATCTCTATATAATCAATTCCAGGATATTTACAAATATTCTTGTGATACAAGGCGTCTTTATGTCTATCGACTTGACCTTTTTCGCTCAAGAACACATTTAGCTCCACTAAATTTATACTTTCAGGTGTTGGGACTCCGTCCAACTTTATATTTTTCAAGTGAAGTCAATTTTCATAGCGTATTTTTTATTTGGCCAATCATTTATCTGGCCAAATTTCATGACAGATTTGAGCTCAAGATCCTCATCAATATTAATAGTATTGAGCGCTATATTATGTTAACAATATCGTCGACGATCATTTTATATCAGTTCAATTATTATACAATAAAGACATAACTTATTGAGATCTCTTTATCTCATTATTTTTAGGTACCTGAACCTCTCACATGAGGTCTTATGTCGTGGTGCTCTTCTAGAGCACTTGGCTCCTTATTGACCATCTTGAACATTTGCCCCTTTCCTTCTTCAAGAAGTTTTATCTTTGGAACCGATTGGTCTGTTACGCTTCATGCGTGCCATAGACTCTGTCCCTCATGGACTTTATTCTATTTGGAGCATTAGCAGCTGAAATATGACATTTAGCTTTGGGTCAGCAAATACGTCTAGCAATAATTTGTAAATTAATTATCACTTGAACTTCAAGTTCATATTTTCTTGTACGCGGATATATATGTATTCGTAATAATTCATTTCACGTATTACTTTCTCAGCTGTCCATTTTCTCCCCCTAATGTTGGGATCACCAACACATTTTCCAACCTTCTTTGGGAACTCATCTCTGTGCATTGTGGTGGCATAATTAAATCATATAGCACATCCATATTTCTATACAGAAATTATTTGATTTCTGACCCTGAACCGATTGTGATAAGGAAAAATTTTCATAACTTGGCTAGATGCGTAAAAGTACCGTTGTATATTAAATAATACATCTCATATCAAATTTTGTTTTTGGGAGTTTTGTTCTCATAATCAATTATTTAGTTATAATTGGAGGCATACAATTTCTGCTAAACCAACTTGGATTTGAACCAGTATTATCGAGATAAATTATCATAATTTATAATTTGGAACTGTGCTCTAATAATTTGAGTATGCAATCTTGCAAAAGCCAAACTGCAAGTTGATGACAAATACACATGTGACCATAGAATAGATGCATCTATTACAATCATATAATAGTAAACGGTCCACATGGTAGGTGACTGGGCACATATATTTATCACATTTTATTCGTTACAGAAATCAAGGGATTCAATCCCAACCTTAATTGGTATATCATGAGTAGTGGTGTACATTGGTCGGGTTGGTTCGGATTTTACAATTACCAAGCCAAACCAATTGTGTCGGGTTATTAAATCTAAACACCAAACCAAACCAAACCAAACCAATAAAACTTGGATTTTTCGCTCTCGGTTTTTCTCGGATTTTCTTGGGTTTTTGGGTTATTCGGATTTTTTCGGATATTTTTTTCCGGTAAAATCTTCGTAGAACAAAACATATAAATTGTGCTCAAAATATTTTATCTTTAATCCTAGTAAGATACAACTACATAAAGTATTTTCTAAAAAAATAAGTACAAAATATGATATATGTCATCGCATTATCCTAAAATATTCAACAATAAAGTCAATAAAATTATGTAATAGGAATATTCCTAATTAGAAAGTCATAATAAAAATAAACATAATCTAAAAGTGCTAAATCATGCTAAATTAAATAGACTAATAAGGGATTATTAATTACATGACTAAACGCTAAAGAAAAAATAAAAATAGGTTATGCATTTTTATCTAAATTATTGCAAAAAAATAAATAAATATTCAATACATTCTTGTTCGTAGTATTGAATTGAATGTCTTTTGTTAGCATTAGTATTGATTTGATTTTGGTTTGGGCTTTTGTTTAATTTACTAATGTTAATGACTATAAAACTTATTGAAACATTTACAAGTTCTAAGTCCAACCTTGAAGTAATACCTTAAAAGGTAATTATGAATCTTTTTAAGAAATATTTATAAATTACATCATAATAAGTATATTTGTATTAAATATATCTAAAATTTCTATATATATAATATCGGGTTGGTTTGGTTTCAGTTTGACTTTCTTTAGTTAAAACCAAACCAAACCAATTATGGTCGGGTTTTTTCTTCCAACACCAAACCAAATCAAACCAAATCATGGTCGGGTTTTTTTCTCGGATTATCGAGTTGGTGCGGCTTGTCGGTTTTCTTTGTACACCCCTAATCATGAGAATAAGCAACACAAGAGAATTCTTGAAGAATCTTTTATTTTTCAATATATGCCAATGTAATTCTCAATTAATTTTTCGCATTATAATTGAACCGAGATGGCCAACCGGTGATGCCAATTAATATTTATTTCACTAAGCCTCTAGTTTACTTGTGACCTGTGATTCTATCACCATGCTTATACTTGTGTAGTACAAATATAAGATAAATCAGGTAACCTTTCATATTTATCCGGTATGATTATAGTAATATAAAAGATATTCAATCTTCATTTCATTTATAGTCTCAATATGCCAACCATTTTGGTTAATATATTTGAAACTCAAAGTTTCTTTTGGGACTTACTACAATATCAATATCATAAGCAATTTCATTCGAGTAGTAACAAATTAGCTCTTCCGAATCTCTTAATTAATTTTGTACTACAAGATCTTTTTATCACAACATCCATATGGTGAATGTCTCCTTTATAGAGAAAATCATATCATAATTATTATGGTCAAACTCATCATAAGTAAAATTAGTTCTTGCTTTAATTTTGCCTTTAATAACTTTTATAAGGTAGGGCAAAATATTTTTGGCATATCACATGTAAGCGACGAATGACATATTCATGTAACCACACAATAATATTTATTATCTTTATTTCACTCAAACCTTCCTTAAAGGTGAGTTGTGTGGTATTAATATAATCATGCGTTGCATGTCTTTATTCATTACTTTTATCACATATTGCCACATTCAGCAATTGGTATGCATTATCAATGTTTATCACAAGTCACATTCTCTTCCAAGAATGGAGTATAATCATAGCAATGTGTTTTATTATTTTTTCATACCAATTTGATGGTAAACATTACTCTCACCTTTTTGAGGATATATTTTGAGAACCATTATTGTTCTCCCTTCTTATAATTACTATAATGATGATGATTATTATTTTTTTCATTTGTAATAATAATTTTCATTCGTCTCTCACTTGTCTCTATTTAGACTTATTATGCCATCTGCCATATTTACTTCAAGAATGGAGCAAATCAAGTGGGAAAATATTTATGACTTTTCATGAAAAATATATTATTTTTCCTTAGTCATCATTATATCATCAATATGGTACAGTTGACTCAAACCCAAATTCTTACATATATAAAGGCATGTTAGGCCATAATAAATTGGGACTCAAACTTAACTCTTATCATTATGGAGCATCAGGATTTGATCCCGATGTCTTACCCTCAATAATAGGCTAAACACTATCGAGATTCATTCTCAAGCTTTAATTTCAATCACATGCCTAGAAAGTTGTACACAACTGATTTGCAACTTAGCAAATCAAATTTGTTTTCTTAAATAAGTATACAAATCTCAAATCATTGCAAAGCTTTATCAATTATTTGTAGCATCTATATGAAATACAACCGTTTGTAGTCAGAATATTTCTTCTAAATTCTATTAGAGTTTAAATGAATCATTAAATTATTGTCATAATATTGTTGAGCCTCTCTAAAAAATATTGTTGTTTTCGGGGTATACCCTACCTATTTGATTTGATTTAACGCCATGACTTTCCTTCACTTAATTCAACCAAGCAATTAGTGAATAAATTTATCAAAAGTACAACATATAGGTTACAATGCATATATAGTACTAATACATAAATTCAGCATTTATATTACCTAAAAAGTGACATTACAGATATAAACTTACCAGTTGTAGCTTATGCATCATTCATATAAAATACTTGAAAATGGTAAGTCAATAGCAAGCACAAAGTAGATCATGGATACTCGAAAATACTTCTTCTAGTAGTCATACTAATCACTGTTTGCTTTTAAATGATACGATCATAAATTATGAAATATACTTTCTCAATAGCTGGTTTATTTTCCAAATTTCAAAGAAATAATTAATCAACCTAGATAAAGATGTGAAGTGTTTCTTGTTTTATTCAAGATGATTTATGCTTCTAACCAGTATGACCAATTTTTTTTTTGTTCCTTTTTTTTTTCGTACTATATGCAAGTGCAAAAACCCAAAAGGAAAAAATATTCATCCTAAGTTAAAGAAAATATTAAAAGCAGCCGGACAAATTGAAGATAGTTAACACACAAATATACATAAGACAACTTACATAACATATCCTTATTTATCATGACATGCATCATATCAACAATTAATTGCTACTATGATTTTTACATATAGAACTTCAAAAATTACATTCAATTCATATGATATAAAAGATGCAATATTAATATATGTTTATGCAATACAGGCGTAATACGAAGTTGTGTGCATATGAGATATTAAAAGAATGACAAGTATAAGATAATCATACCTTCTTACATTTCATTACTTACCATATGTAGTTTCTCTTTACATCTAACCATGAGATGATATGTATGGCTTCTAATTGTAATTTTTCTGGATGTAGGAAATTTTTGTAGATATATGTACAATTGGTTAGAGACTCGTGCTGATAAAGTGTTATGAAATAAAAGCAATTTAGTAAAACATGAACAAGACATAAAAGCAATTTAGTAAAACATGAACAAGAAATATAGATAGAGAGAAGGAAGAGATTTTCTTCTTCAATTGTGTGTATTTTTCTATCTATTACAAGGCCTTTATATAAGCGTAAAAAGTGAAGAAAATATGTCATGGAATATGTCATTGAACATATAAAATATGTCATTGAATATGTCATTAAGCATTTGAAATGAAGATCATGGAAAAAGAGTAGACATCCATCATAATGTGATATTTATTATAACAATTTTACGTTTTTCACGTCTTTTTTCTTTTTATCAGTTTTTATTTTATTTAGGCTGTTTCTTCATTTTTGCTTTCATTTCCGCCGATATCAACGTCGGAGTGCTGCTGAGCGCTATCAATTTTGAGCTGGGTTGTTCATGCCAGCACATTAGCACTTTTGAATGAACCAACTGCTTTAATGACTCTAATAGCATGTTTGGCCTAGTTTTTTTGCCAAAAGTCTTTTTTTTTTTTGGTCAAAGCACTTGTGGCAAAAAATTAAGGTGTTTAGTCAAGTTTTTGGTAGGAAAAAGAAGTGCTTTTGAGGAGAAACAGAAGCAGTTTTGTAGAAGCAGAAAAAAGTAGTTTCTCTCCAAAAGCACTTAAGAGAAAAATACACTTAAAATCAGTTTTTTAAAGCTTGACCAAACACTAATTGCTGCTCAAAAATACTTTTCAAACTAATTAGCGAAATACAAATTGCTTCTCACCAAAAGTACTTTTGAGAAAATCACTTTTAAAAAAAAATACTTTTTAAAATAAACTGATTTTTACAACTTGATCAAACGGACTATAACACCAAAGAGCATGATCTCCTTTGCTTCTGCCGCCGATAGTAAGCTATTGTTACCAAAATAGGCCATACGTATTTATTAGGCGAGACAAATGACATATATGCTCTCCGGATATAAACGTATATCCTCGCACCGAAATAAGTTAGATTAAGTGAGAGCTAGGTTATACCTACATGGTCGAATTCACAACCAATTTAAATATATTGGTAGAATGCATACACTTTAAATTCTACCAGGTTGTCATAGTCGTCCACATTTGAATAAAATAATGAATAAAACATGAAACGTTACCGTTTTATCATAACTTGCATGCTATCCTTCTGATATATTTTTTATTCTTATTTCGTTGTTTTAAAATTATAACCAGATCCATTTTGTGTGTCATGCAACAAGATAGATAGGTTAGATCCAACATAAAGTCCTATCAATTTGTCATGACTTGTGCACATGCAATTCACCGATTTTAGTTGCTCTTGCCACAACTGTATAGTATTTTGGTGTGCATTGTTTCATTACAGTTATTATTAATTTCAGGGACAAATTAAAATGGGAAATTACCAGCTATGTCCATTTATAAGTAGCTCATTACAAAAATTAACCAATTGATAAAATATTACTAATATTAGTCAAATTAGTCAATTAGCTATTTGTAAC
The DNA here is from genome assembly GCA_026770625.1 of Nicotiana glauca. Lineage (NCBI taxonomy): Eukaryota > Viridiplantae > Streptophyta > Magnoliopsida > Solanales > Solanaceae > Nicotiana > Nicotiana glauca. The sequence goes on along the minus strand of MU749740.1, from coordinate 62,868 downwards.
AAAAAAAAAATCAAATTCTTGCTTTGTTTTGAGTGGTTGTTAGTAGAATAGATTGGGCACAACTTAAGGAGTTTGAATCTCAATTTTGGGATGATTTGGTAAAGTTTTGAGGTGGTTTGAATTGAAAATTTGAAGTAAAAGCTGAACATGAAAAAAAATATGTGTATCATACTGTGTATCATTTGTGTATCACATATGTATCAATTGTGTATCACATATATATCCATGTATACCTGTGTGTGATATACATGCGTACTACATGTTTGGTATATATGTCGCAGAAGACTTTTCTGAACTCGATTTAGTTACGAATTTTGATACAAAGTGTGATGACCTTTTAGGTCATCACTTGCTTTAAATTAAAATCTGTATTTTGGAGGCCTTGAAAACCTCGTTTAGAGTCACCTCGATTTGCGTGTGTTGTCCGGGCACGTAGCCGGAAAGCTTAAATATGAGAAAATTTGGCTATAAAATGAGTTAATTTGACTTCGGTCAACATTTTGGGTAAACAGACCTGGACTCGTGATTGGACAGTCCCGGAGGGTCCGTAGGAAAATTTGGGACTTGCGCGTATGCCCGAAATCGAATTCCGAGGTCTCGAACCGAGAAATAAATTTTTAAAGATAATGTAAGGAAATTTAAAATAAAATTTAATTAGAACGTGATGGTATCGGGCCCATATTTTGGTTCCGGCGCCCGATACAGGTCTTATATATGATTTAAGAGGTTCCTATGAAATTTGGTGAAAAACGGAATCCATTTGACGTGATTCGAACCTTAAATGCAAATTTGATGTTTAAAGAAGTTTTGAGAATTTTTATTGATCTTGAGGTTTAATTCGATGTTCATGATGTTATTTTTGGTGATTTGAGTATACGAATAAGTCCGTAGGATATTTTTGAGGTTGTGTGTATATTTGGTTTGGAGTCCCGAGGGCTCGGGTGAGTTTTGGATAGGCCACGGGCTGAAATTTTGGACTTAGGAAATATCAGGCATGCAGGCTTCGCAATTCCCAAACTTTTTTCGCAATTCCCAGGTTCGCATTTCCCAAACTTTTTTTGCAATTCCTAGGCTTCGCATTTCCCAAACTTTCTTCACAATTCCGAGGTTCGCATTTCCCAAACTTTCTTCGCAATTCCCAGGTTCGCAGTTCCCAAACCTTTTTTGCAATTTCGAGGTTCGCATTTCCCAAACTTTCTTTGCAATTTCCAGGTTCGCAATTCCCAAACTTTTTTCGCAATTCCCACATCTGAGACCTGCAATTTTATACTTAGTCGATTTTAAACCCTATTTTTCATATTCTCTCAAACACAAACACACTTAGGCGATTTTTCAAATATTTCTTCTTCTCTAAATCAATTGTAAGTCGTTTTTAACTAACTTTCTTCAATTCTTAGCATCTTTTAACATGATTACAACTTAAAATCAAGGATTTTCATGGTGAAATTGGGTGACTTGGGTAGAACCTGGGTTTTCCAAAAATTGGAGATTTGGACCTCGATTTGAGGTCCGATTTCAAAACAAATCATATATTTGAGTTCGTGGGGGAATGGGTAATCGGATTTTGGTTCGAACCTCAGGTTTTGTCCATGTGGGCCCGGTGGCGATTTTTGGCTTTTTGGGTAAAACTTTAGAAAATTCATTTTCCTGCATTCAAATTGATTCATTTAGTGTTTATTGATGTAATTAGGTAACTTGTGACTAGATACGAGCGAATTGGTGGTGGAATCAAGAGGTAAAACTATAATTGAATCGTGAATTATGTTCAAGGTATCGAGGTAAGTATTTGGTCTAACCTTAACTTGAGGGATTAGGAGTTGATCTTATTTGCTATGTGATAATTATTGAGTACGACGTATAGGCATGGTGACGAGTATCTATACGTTGGTGTCTAGCATGCCCGTGAGTCTTTATATTGTGATTATCATGACTTCGTTGTATCTTTCATGACTTGATGATGGTTTCTAATTATTGTATAAAGTTTGTGGAAAGAATTGTGACCTATGAATGTTGAGGAGCATTGTCTCATGTTGTATAACGAATTGTGAAAGTATAAGTGACAACTGGACTTTTAGAGCATTGGCTCTAGTTCTGAAATGAGCTGTGAAGGTAAAAGTGATAATTGAACCTCTAGAGCATTGGCTCGAGTTGTTAAGTGAATTGTGAAGTAAAAGTGAGAAAGAGAAAAGATCATTATGTTGTCACCCTTGCCGGGCTATTGTTGATTTATTTATTATCTACCTTGTCGGGATGTGGATGTTATTGATGTTTTTCCCTTGCCGGGATTTAATTGTTGACTTGTTGCTCCCTTGCCGGGATTCTTATTGCAAATTTCCTTTATTTCCTTGCCCTATTTTTTGTGATTATTGTTTGGGCGAGGAAGAGCGTAAAGCACGAAAGGTAATGCTGTGCATTGTTTGTTCATGAGGAAAGAGTGTAAATCACGAAGGGTGATGCCGTGCCGCACGATGTACCATTCTATGCCTATTATATTGATTTCATGGTGAGAAAAAAGTATAAAGCATGAAGGGTGATGCCGTGCCACATGATGTACCATTCCATGCCTATTATATTGATTCTTATGGTGAGGACGAGAGTAAAAGCACGAAGGGTGATGTCGTGCACTTGTCCTTGATTTCCTGCCCCTTGATGATAATTGAGTTACGTTGTCCTTTACGTTTATTTACTGATTTTTTGTTGTTACTTGACGTTATATAGATTCCCTTACCCTATTTTCCTTATGATTGTTGTTTGGGTGAGAAAGAGCGTAAAGCATGAAGGGTGATGTCGTGTATTATTTTGGTGAGAGAGTGTTAAAGCATGAAGGGTGATGTCGTGTATTGTTTTGGTGAGAGAGAGTAAAAGCACGAAGGGTGATACCGTGCACTTGTCTTTGATTTCCTAATTTTTATTGATAACCGTGTTACGGTTTCTCTACACTAAATTGCTGGCTTCCTCTTGATACTTGTTGTACCCCGCAACACGATTTCCCCTTCCTATTTTCAATTAAACTGTGGTGATCCTCATATTTATTTGTTGCTCTTCTGTTACTATTCGGTGTTTTCCCACAGCATGTTTTCCCCCTCCCATACTTGACTGTATATGACTGTTTCTTTTTGTGGGTCATTGTTGAAAAGCTAACCAAGTCAGCACATTTCATTCCTATGGCAGTCTGCTATTCTTCTGAGAGGTTGGCCGAGATCTATATTTGGGAGATTGTTCACCTTCATGTTGTGCTCGTATCTATCATTTCGGACCCGGGTACGCAGTTTACCTCGCATTTTTGGAGAACAGTTCAGCGAGAGTTGGGCACACGGGTTAAGTTGAGCATAATATTTCATCCTCAGACGGACGGGTAGTCCAAGCGGGCCATTCAGATTTTGGAGGATATGCACTGAGCCTGTGTCATTGACTTTGGAGGCTCATGGGATCAGTTTTTTCCATTAGCAGAGTTTGCCTACGACCACAGCTACTGGTCGAGTATTCAGATGGATCTTTATTAGGCTTTATATAGTAGGCAGTGTCGGTCTCCGGTTGGATAGTTTGAGACGGGAGAGGCTCGGTTGTTGGGTACGGATCTGGTTCAGGATGCCTTGGATAAGGTCAAGATTATTCAGGATAGGCTTCGTACAGCTTAGTCCAAGCAAAAGAGTTATGCAGACCGCAATGTTCAAGATGTGGCTTTTATGGTCGGTGAATGGGTATTGCTCCGAGTGTCACCTATGAAGGGCGGGATGAGATTTGGGAAAAAGGGCAAGCTTAGCCCTAGGTTCATTGGTCCATTTGAGATTCTCGATCGAGTGGGAGAGGTGGCTTATAGATTTGCATTGCCGCCGAGCTTATCAGTCGTGCATCCAGTGTTTCATGTGTCCATGCTTCAGAAGTTTCACGGCGATCCATCGCACGTGTTAGATTACAGCACTGTCCAGTTGGACAAGTATTTGTCTTATGAGGAGGAGCCGGTGGATATTCTAGATCGGGAGGTTCGTTAGTTGAGGTCGAAGAGTTTTCCTCCTGTTCGTGTTTAGTGGAGAGGTCAGCCTCCTAAGGCATCGACCTGGGAGTCCGAGTCTGATATGCGGAGCCGTTATCCTCATCTTTTTCCCGACTCAGGTACTTCTTTCTTTTGTCCGTTCGAGGACGAACAATTGTTTTATAAGTGGAGAATTAAAATTTGTGTTTTTGAGGCCTTGAAAACCTCATTTAGAGTCACCTCAATTTGTGTGCGCAGTCCAGGCGCATAGCTGGAAAGCTTAAATATGAAAATCTGTGAAAAATGGTAAAATTTAGCTATAAAATGAGTTAATTTAACTTCGGTCAACGTTTTGGGTAAACGGAGCCGGAAACGTGATTTGACGGTCCCGGAGGGTTCATAAGAAAATATGGGACTTGGGCATATGCTTGGAATCAAATTCCGAGGTCCCGAGCCCGAGAAATGAATTTTTAAAGAAAATTATTTTCTGAAATTGTTTAAGGAAATTTGAAATGAAATTTGATTAGAACATGATGGAGCCCATATTTTGGTTCCGGTGCCCGGTACAGGTTTTATATATGATTTAAGACGTTCCTGTGAAATTTGGTGAAAAACGGAATCCATTTGACGTGAACCGGACCTTAAATGCAAATTTGATGTTTAAAGAAGTTTTGAGAAATTTCATTGATCTTGAGGTTTAATTCGATGTTCATGATGTTATTTTGATGAATTGAGTATACGAATAGGTCTGTAGGATATTTTGGAGGTTGTGTGTGTATTTGATTTGGAGCTCCGAGGGCTCGGGTGAGTTTTGGATAGGCCACGGGGTGAAATTTTGGACTTAGGAAATTGCAGGACTGCAGGCTTCGCATTTCTCAAACTTTCTTTGCAATTCCCAGGTTCGCATTTCCCAAACTTTTTTTTGTAATTACTAGGCTTCGCATTTCCCAATCTTTCTTCGCAATTCCCAAGTTCGCATTTCCCAAACTTTTATCGCAATTCCCAAGTTCGCATTTCCCAAACTTTTTTCTCAATTCCCACGTTCGCATTTCTAAACTTTTTTCGCTATTCCCAGGTTCGCAATTCCTAAACTTTTTTCGCAATTCCCACATCTGATACCTACAATTTTGTACTTAGCCGATTTTATACCCCATTTTTTCGTATTCTCTCAAACACAAACACACTTAAGCAATTTTTCAAGAATTCCTTCTTCTCGAAATCAATTGTAAATCATTTTTAGCTAACTTTCTTCAATTCTTAGCATCTTTTAATATGATTTCAACTTAAAATTAAGGATTTTCATGGGGAAAATATTACAACCCATGTTATTGTACATGAAAGTACGTTGTAAGTCCGTTGATGTAAGCTCATAAATGAGATCCTCTTGGAAAGAATATAAGTGATTTAATGGTGTTACGTCCCATTTTTTTTAGCAAGCCTTTGAGATTTAAAATTCAAGGATAAATGTTTATAAGGGTACATATTTTTACATCCCGTACTTCAGACGTTACTATCATTATAGGATTATCTAATGTAAACTCAAAAAGGATAAAATCCTTCTATAAGGATAAGAAAGGTTTGCCGAAGTGTTAAGTAAATTAAGATAAATATGAGACTTGTTAACTATGATTTGAATAATTTTAAAGCCATGGTATGACTATATATGATGTTTGGATATGAAGTATAAAGTTTGAGAAAAAACAGATTTAAGTTGCGGAAAAACCGACTAAGGATTTGCCTTGTAATGGAACTTTTTGAGAAATAAATTTTGTGATCTATATATGGTCTTTTTAGGGAACATTATATATCAAATTGAAGGTATTAGAATGTAGTTTCCAACTCTCTTAACCGTTCATTCATACGACATCCGAATAAAAAGATATAAGCGTTTGAAAAAGGGCCAATGAGAGAGTGGCATGTGACACCTTTTTGACTTTAAGAAAATGGGATGTTATCTCTCTCCCTCGTCTCTCACTTTATTTTTCCAGAGAGATCGACCATAAAATACCCCGAAACTCACCCTCAACTCCTCCATAAGTATTTTCAACAATACTATCATCCGAGGCACGAAATCAAAATATAATAACACAAGAGCGATCCCCACGACGTAAGTATCGTTATATAGCCTCTCTTTTTCTTTGTAGTTTGATTTTTAGAAGGTATTTTGAAGTTAATAAAAATGCCTAATTTCTGGTTTCAAGATATTAAATATCATGTAAGGTTGATTAATTCATTTCATAATATTAAGAACTCACGGGACAGTGATCGCAAGCCGTGAGTTCGAGTTATTTGGTTTGTAATGGATTGTTTTGTGGGCTGTTTCGTGTAGCTTTTGGGCTGTATATTTTGCTTCTATTTAATGGAGTTTTTGGAAGATAAATGGTATGGTTAAATACCACATAATGTTGAAATTATGGATTAGTCATTCTTTATAATATGTTCGGGGTGTTGGACACTACTATAGTCGTCGTTTTTTGTATGAATTGATTGGAGTGTGTTGGGCTGTTGTAAGCTAAATATAACATGGATTTCGACTTTCATCTACTGTAGGAGGTAATTATATTGTGTTACTACAGGTGCTTAAGGTTATATTGACATCGGTTGAGTTAAATGGATGAACTAGACATGAACTAGTGAATAAAGTTGCTAATTAAGAATAATTGGAGTTGTGGATCATTTTTTTTTTATGGATATATGGTATAAGGATGGAATTATTGATGAATGACTTCATTATCATGTTAATGATACTATTAAGTTAAATTAAAAAGTCTATAAGGGATGATATGGGGTATACAAATTCCAATTGGAGCTTGTCGCTTGTCGTCAAATAGTTATGACTTGTTGTTATTTTATGGTGTCTTGTTATTGATAATTATGTATTGCTGAATTTATCTGATAATTGTTGTTGGTGTATGGTATTTGAGGAGGCTCTTGTTACAGGGAATAGGCTGCCTGAATTTATGTAAACAAGCTACAAGTTTAAGTTGCAAACTTAGCCTTTATTCAACACTGATTTTGAATCTCCTTATGCAATGGTAGATTGAGTTGAGTTATTTGAAGAGTTGCTTGAGAGGTATTAAGGACTCACCATGGTTAAGGTATGTTAAGGCATTTACTTCTTTCTTTTGGCATGATCTAAAGTGATATGAACATAAACGTTACGCTAATTCGTAACGGATGTACTCCTAGGAACTAAGGTTGTCCATGTTCTTCGTTCCTTGTAAAGTTATTCTAAGCAAGTTTGTATGATCCATGAATCCTACCGAGGTTTCTATTGAGGGTATGGATGTTCCTAATGTTAATCGAAGGTGCAACGACCTTAAGTTACTCCAAAAGATTTAGAACGGGATTCCATGGGGTTAGCATGCATTATATATAGTCTCTATTTTACTCTACCGAGTTGCGCTATAGTCATTCAAGTACGACACTTATTGTGCAACCACTGATCAGTTAGGTTTACCGAGCTCCACGTGGCTAGGTACAATTCTACCAAGCCTTATGATGGCCGAGTACATTTTTACCGAGTCCTCTTTGAGGCCGGGTACGATATGATAATGATGATGTCCACAAAGGTGTATGTTTTAAAAGTTTATGTATATATATGTATCATGCATTTCATGTCAGTAGCCCTCAGAGGCACCCAGATGCTACATGTTGTATCTAATTTATCTCTCTTTACATTACTATTCTTATTTACGTTTTTCTGCCTTACATACTCGATACTTTATTTGTACTGACGTCCTTTTTGCATGGGGACACTGCGTTTCATGCTCGCAGGTCCCGATAGACAGGTTGACAGTCCTCCTAGTAGGTTATCAGCTCAGCAGAAGATGTTAGTGTACTCCACTTGCTCCAGAGTTGCCTATTTGGTCAGTATGATTTGGATATGTATTGATTGGTATGGCGGGGCCCTGTCCCGACCTTTATGATATTTATGTACTCTTAGAGGCTTGTAGACAGATGTCATGTATATGAAAATTATATCGCCTTGTCGGCCTATGTTAAGTGTATAAGTGATCACTTTGGCCTTATAGGCACGTATGTGACATGTATAAGTTTCTATGTCATGTTAGGTCATTTTATGTCTAGTGTTAACCTATGTTTTGTTCTGTTTATCTCATGACGACCTTCTTGACCCATTTACCCATGATAGTACGATAAAATAGATATGTTATGTTGGTACTCGATTGAGTAAGGTACCGGATGCCCTTCGCAGCCCATCGGTTTGGGTCGTGATAGAAGTGGTATCAGAGCAGTTCTGTCCTTGGGAGTCTACAAGCCGTGTCTAGTAGCGTCTTGTTTATAGGTGTGTTGTGCACCACACTTATAAGCAGGAGTCTAAGGGCATTTAGGACTGTCACTCTTTCTTCTTCTTTTAGATCGTGTGCTAGAGCTCAGTTGTAAGAATTCAAACTCCTAAATTTTGTTTTATTCATAATACAACAATACCTACATCCAGAAAGACAGTTGGTAAGAGATTGAATTTTGATGCGAAAGAGTTGAGTCAGAGAAACTCGATTTTGTATCATGCTTATGATGACTAAATATCATGTCTTTAGCAGATCATATGGGTACTAAGATGTGTACGCTTCTTGATAAGGAGCCCTAAGGCAAGAATATAATATCTATCTACTCGTATGGTAAAAAGGAATAAGTGAATCGGAAAGTAGACACAAGTTTTAGCAAGTAAAATAGCAAGTCGACGAAGGGTATGAGGTACCTAGTTTATGAAGATTATCAGTATTTACAATTCAGTTAGAGAAATGTAAGTATTAGTGTTACCTTCAATATTAATGGTTATATATACAATTGACCACACCCATCTCAGTTGTGCCCTATGGGAGCTAACAAATATAGTTTAAGAGAAGAATGTGATATCAAGATTCAGTTCAGGTTAGAGTAACCCAAAATTATGGATGGATTGTTATCATCAACTAATGTTTCCGAACGATAGTGCAAATGTGGTAATATATCTTCTTGTGAGATACCCAGATGGTGAACTCTAGAATTGTACAGTCAGATATGAGTACTAGAACATTCAGAAATTTCAGAAGATAGGTAGTGGGATCCTAGAAGGGCAAAATATTTCCCTTAGTATGGCTGCAGTCCCGAGAAAAAAAAGGAAAGAATGTTAGGCATTCCGAAGAGCCAGTGAGATAAAGTAAGGGGAGCTAAAAAGAGAAAGAACATTTTGTTAAAGTTTTCAGAATAAAGTGATAGACAAAAAATATTATCCGAAGAATAAGAAGAGAGTAAATGAAGCATCATGAGTAAGATGTGATATATGGGTGATAACAGTAAATCCAAACATGACACGATAACAGAGTCTATAGTCAAGTTATGGAAAATACAAGAGGTGACAGGCCTTGAGGCAATAAAAGAGTATAAGCCATAAAGTCATATCCTTATTTCGAGAAATGAGTTAGTGACTTCAACGTGATTACCAGGAGGAAAGATTAGACCCCAGAGTAAAAAAACAGTATCGGCTGGTGAACAAGATAAACCAAACATGAATTAGGGACTGAAGGATTTTATAATTGTTGATATCATGAGAATTTCAGTGATAACATTCCGGCAATAATAGAATGGACAACAAAATAATAACGTTTAAGGTTCATTCAGGAAGATGTTTCCCTAAAGCAAGCACGTGGAGCAAAGTTAAGCTTAAGGGAGTAAGTGTGCTAGTTACACTAAGTGTCACCCTTGTGCGCAATAAATTCGATTATCCCCGATATAGAGGAGTTACCGCAAGGAGAATAAGATGCTAGTGAAGATGTGAAAAAATGGCAAGATGAAGAGGTAACTATGGAATAGTAAATGAGGGATGAGGTAAAAAGGTGAAAGGAATGAGATAGAATCTATTCAGATCCTATAGATATGATATGACTCCAGAACATTATGCAAGCATGACGCCGGAGAGAAGCGGTAAGGGTTGCGCACCCGATGATATTGATAAATAAGTGCAAATTAACAATCGATACATAAGGAGCAAGCACGAGAGGTAACTTAAGACAAAGCAAATAACTAAAGAGAGATTACGAGGAATATAGATATGAGAATGGACCAACGAGTAGTTTGTAGTTGATTCAGGAAGAACCAAGTTATGGCTATACAAGAGGTTATAAGTAAGTCAGCAGATCATGCAAGATAAACGTAGTGAATCCTAATCGAGTAAATTTGGTCTCGCAAATATGATGTCGTAACCTTGAGAAATATTCAGCTAGGAGTTGGGTTACTAAAGGTACCGTATAAGTGTTACGGAAATAATGGAGAGTACCACTAAGGAGACAATCAAAATTTGAGTTTAGAAGTAACCCTACGAGCACAAGGGCACGAAGGTATGTAACTAAGGATGTTTATAGGTGAGTAAGAACGTCGAAAATTCCTTCGGGTATACGGTATAACAAGATCGTAACTTTACAAGATCCAGAAGGTCTCCTTAAGTACTACAAAGAAATACTAGCTGAGGAAATAAGGAAGAGGGCTTCAACTTAAGCATAACGATATAAAGAAGAAATGGTCTTGTAACAACGGTCTCATTACAATATGGTATACATTCCATAAGAAAGTGGCACCTATCGTGATCAATAAACGGGAAGTCAGAAGTGATATTTGAGATCATATGAGTTATAGGAAATTCAAGTACTGGTGGGCAATAAGATAAGCCAAGTATTCATGCAACAAGTGGCATAACGACCAAGAAAAGAGATTGTTTACATTTAAAGAACGCTAAGAAAGCACGAAAGGAATTATTCAATCAATGATCCAGAGTTAATTACGTTGTGAATGCACTTAAGATTTCAGATTTATATCCATGACATTCATACAGCTATAGGAGACTTTGGTATAAGGAAAGAAAGAATTAAGTCCACATCACCTATAAAGGCTTGAATTGTTAGAAGATTATATCATGGATGCTACATAGAGTACATGAAAATCTAATTTAATAGCTAATACCCTCAGCTGAAGATTGGAAGATAGCCTAAGCTTAATTAAAGGCTGAGAAGGAAAAGGAAGCACGAAAGTTACATCATGAATCCGATTGTTAGACCTAGATGATTACAGAAATCGTGACTCAAACCATAGAAGGAGCACTTTTATTAGCAGAGATATAAGAGAGATAGTACAACAATCATATTCTATAAAATCTCTATGATAAAGAAAATAGAAGAGTACCAGCCTCATAAGACGTTAATATGAAGCTCCCACCAGATTGTGTATCCACCAGGGTTGCAAGTATTATAGTAGAGCTTTAAGGTATGGATGTGAATTCCACTAATGTAGAAGGGAGTTTATGAAATCGATAGAAGATATGGTGAGAGATTTAAAGGTGAGTATGGTAAATGTGAGTGAGAAGGTGACAATAATAGGCAATGTCTCAGGATTAAACCCGTCAAAACAAGAGGGCTGATAATTTCCATGAGCTATAGAAAGCTCGATACACTTTGAATGAACTCAGAGGAGTCTAAGAACATGAGCAATTAAAAGAGATGGAATACTGCCCTGGTAGTAGAATAAGGGTGTAATTGTGATATTTAAGAGAATGACATTTGGGCCTTCGATTGAGTAATAATTTAAATAAAAGGGATTTCATGGATGGCACAGTATTAGAATGCCCTCGTAAGATGAATACGTTGGGATGTTATGAAAATACAGTTATTGAAGTATAGTATCGTCCTTAGGTGCATCAAGAAAATCACTTCAAACGTTTCCCGATGAGACGCGAGCCTTAGTGACAATGTATTACATCCGAGACGATGGTTGGAGTTCGTGAAAGACTATGACGTTTATATTTTAGATCATTCCAGGAAGGTGAATTTAGTATGCAACGCCCTAAATCATAAATCAATGTGTAGCCTATCAAATTTACAGACATAGAAGAGCAAGATAGCTTGTGAGATTCATCTGCTAGCTAATCTTAGAATTCGATTACTAGATGCAGGTGGTACCAGAGTTACTACTTAGGACATGAAAACCTCCTCATTAGAAACTGAAGTGAAGGAATGCAGTATGAAGATCATGTGCTAGATCATTATAGAGATACAACCCCTCAAAAGGAAAAGACACTATTTGAGATTACAGGAGATGGAGTCCTCAAATATCGAGGTCAATTATATGTTCCTAATGTGGTAGGGTGAGATGGAGTCCTCAGATATCGAGGTCGATTATATGTTCCTAATATGGCAGGGTTGCGCCGGCAGGTTATGGGACAAGAAATGAGAAAGTAACCTAGAGTTGTATAGCACACCTCGGTAATAATACCAAGGCTATAAAATGAAATATAGCAATAGTCGTACATTTAGCAAAGTACCAAGCGAAGAGCTTAAGTATATCTATATATGCCCAAAGGGACATCTTGTCATAGTTCTATATATGTATTCACAAAGTGAAGCCAAGAGATTGGCAAAAAAAAGCTGGAGGAAAAAGGAGAGAAGAGTCGTGCATAAAGGGACATAGTCATATAGGATACATCATAAAAGGTAATCGAAGTCACGAGATCGGAAGAACTCCGGCCATAATTTTCAAGGTGAGAATAGGACTAAAGGGGGGAATGCCCTGGTTTTTAAATTTATTCACAGAACAATTACTTATATGAGAAAAGGACAATATTAAAGTATTCATAAGAGCCACATGGTATGAGAATGAGAAGCAAATCAGTCAATATTCAAGGACAAATATTCCAAAGGGAAGAATAATGTTACAACCCATATTATTGTACATGAAAGTGCGTCGTAAGACCGTTGATGTAAGCTCATAAATGAGATCCTCTTGGAAAGTATATAAACTGGTTTAATGGTGTTACGTATCATATTTTTTTTCCAAGACTTTGAGAGTTAAAATTCAAGAATAAATATTTATAAGGGTACATGTTGTTACATCCCGTACTTCAGACGTTTCTATCATTATAGTATTATCTAATATATACTCAAAAAGGATGAAATCCTTCTATAAGGATAAGAAAGGTTTGCCAAAATATTAAGTAAATTAAGATGAATATGAGAATTGTTAACCATGATTTAAATAATTTTAAAGCCATGATATGACTATATATGATGTTTGGATATGAAGTATAAAGTTTGAGAAAAAAACAGATTTAAGTTGCGGAAAAACCGACTTAGGATTTGCCTTGTAATGGAGCTTTTTGAAAAATAAATTTTGCGATCTATATGTGGTCTTTTTGGGGCATATTATATATCAAATTGAAGGTCTTGTAATTTAGTTTTCAATTCTCTTAACCATTCATTCATATGACATCCGAATAAAAAGATATAAGCGTTTGAAAAAGGGCCAATGAGAGAGTGGCATGTGACACCTTTTTTACTTTAAGAAAATGGGATGTTATCTCTCTGTCTCGTCTCACACTTATTTTTCCAGAGAACTCGATCATAAAACACCTCTAAACTCACCCTCAACTCCTCCATAAATATTTTCAATAATACTATCATCCGAGGCACGAAATCAAAAAGTAATAACACAGGAATGATCCCCACGATGTAAGTATTGCTATATAGCCTCTCTTTTTCTTTGTAGTTTGAGTTTTGGAAGGTATTTTGAAGTTAATAAAATTCCTAATTTCTGGTTTCAAGATATTAAATATCAAGTAAGGTTGATTAATTCATTTCGTAATATTTAGAACTCATGGGACAGTGATCGGAAGCCGTGAGTTTGAGTTATTTGGTTTGTAATGGACTGTTTTGTGGGCTATTTCGTGTAGCTTTTGGGCTGTATATTTTGCTAATATTTAATGGAGTTTCTGGAGTATAAATGGTGTGGAGAAATACCACATAATGTTGAAATGATGTATTAGTCATTCTTTATAATATTTTCGGGGTGTTGGACACTACTATAGTCGTCGTTTTTGGTATGAATTGATTGGGGTGTGTTGGGCTGTTGTAAGCTAAATATAACATGTATTTAGACTTGAATCTACTGTAGGAGTTAATTATATTGTGTTCCTACAGGTGTTTAAGGTTATATTGACATCGGTTGAGTTGAATGGATGAACTAGACATGAACTAGTGAATAAAGTTGCTAATTAAGAATAATTGGAGTTGTGGATCATTTTCTTTGTTATGGATATATGGTATAAGGCTGGAATTATTGATGAATGACTTGATTATCATGTTAATGATACTAATAAGTTAAATTAAAAAGTCTATAAGGGATGATATGGGGTATACAAATTCCAATTGGAGTTTGTCGCTCGTCGTCAAATAGTTATAACTTGTTGTTATTTTATGGTGTCTTGTTATTGATAATTATGTATTGCTGGATTTCTCTGGTAATTGTTGTTGGTGTATTGTATTGGAGGAGGCTCTTGTTACAAGGGAGAGGCTGCCCGAATTTATATAAACAAGCTACAAGTTTAAGTTGCAAACTTAGCCTTTATTCAACACTTATTTTGAATCTCCTTATGCAATGGTAGGTTGAGTTGAGTTATTTGAAGAGTTGCTTGAGAGGTATTAAGGACTCAGCATGGTTAAGCTATGTTAAGGCATTTAGTTCTTTCTTTTGGCATGATCTAAAGTGACATGAACATAAACGTTACGCTAATTCATAACGGATGTACTCCTAGGAACTAAGGTTGTCCATGTTTTTCGTTCCTTGTAAAGTTATTCTAAGCAAGTTTGTATGATCCGTGAATCCTACCGAGGTTTCTATTAAGGGTATGGATGTCCCTAATGTTAATCGAAGGTGCAACGACCTTAAGTCACTCCGAAAGATTTAGAACGTGATTCCATGGGGCTAGCATGCATTATATATAATATCTATTTTACTCACCCGAGATGCTCTATAGTCAACCGGGTATGACACCTATTGTTCAATTGGGTTTACCGAACTCCACATGGCTGGATACGATTCTACCGTGCCTTATGATGGCCGGGTACATTTTTACCGAGTCCTCTTTGAGGTCGGGTACGATATAATGATGATGATATCCACAGAGGCGTATGTTTTAAAAGGTTATGTATATATATGTATTATGCATTTCATGTCAGTAGCCCTCAGAGGCACTCAGATGCTACAGGTTGTATCTCATTTATCTCTCTTTACATTACTATTCTTATTTACGTTTTCCTACCTTACATACTCGGTACTTTATTCGTACTGACCTCCCTTTTGCCTGGGAACACTGTGTTTTATACTCCCAGGTCCCAATAGATAGGTTGACAGTCCTCCTAGTAGGTTATTAGCTCAACGAAAGATGTTGGCGCACTCCACTTGCTCCAGAGTTGCCTATCTGGTCAGTATGATTTGGATATGTATTGATTGGTATGGCGGGGCCCTGTCCCGCCCTTTATGATGTTTATGTACTCTTAGAGGCTTGCAGACAGATATCATGTATATGGAAATTGTATCGCCTTGTCGGCCTATGTTAAGTGTATGAGTGATCACTTTCTTCTTATAGGCACGTATGTGATATGTATATGTTTCTATGTCATGTTAGGTTGTTTTATCTCTAGTGTTAACCTATGTTTTGTTCTGTTTATCTCATGACGACCTTCTTGGCCCATTTACCCATGATAGTACGATAAAAAAGATATGTTATATTAGTACTCGGTTGAGTAAGGTACCGGGTGCCCGCCACAACCCATCAGTTTGGGTCGTGATAGAAAATTGGGTGTTTTGGGTAGAACCAAGGTTTTTCAAAAATTAGCGATTTGGACCTCGATTTGAGGCCCGATTTCAGACCAAATCATATATTTGAGTTCATGGGGAATGGGTAATCGGGTTTTGGTTAGAACCTCAGGTTTTGACCATGTGAGCCCAGGGGAGATTTTTGACTTTTTGGGTAAAACTTTAGAAAATTCATTTTTGTGCATTCAAATTTATTCATTTAGCATTTATTGAAGTAATTAAGTATCTTGTGACTAGATACGAGCGAATTGGTGGTGGAATCAAGGGGTAAAGATATAATTGAATTGT
This sequence comes from Nicotiana glauca, assembly GCA_026770625.1. Taxonomy (NCBI): domain Eukaryota; kingdom Viridiplantae; phylum Streptophyta; class Magnoliopsida; order Solanales; family Solanaceae; genus Nicotiana; species Nicotiana glauca. The sequence continues at coordinate 46,967 of MU749740.1, read as the reverse complement.
GAATTATGTTCGAGGCATCGAGATAAGTGTTTGGTCTAACCTTAGCTTTAGGAATTAGAAGTTGATCGTATTTGCTATATGGTAATTATTGAGTACGACATATAGGCATGGTGACGAGTATCTATAAGTTGGTATCTAGCATGCCCGTGAGTCTTTATATTGTGATTATCATGACTTTGTTGTATCTTTCATGACTTGGTGTTAGTTTCGAATTGTTGTATAAAGTTTGTGGGAATAATTGTGACCTATGAACATTGAGGAGCGTTGGCTCATGTTGTATAACGAATTGTAAAAGTATAAGTGACAACTAAACTTTTAGAGCATTGGCTCGAGTTGTGAAATGAGCTATGAAGGTAAAACTGATAATTGAACCTCTAGAGTATTGGCTCGAGTTGGCAAGTGAATTGTGAAGTAAAAGTGAGAAAGAGAAGAGATCATTATGTTATCACCCTTGCCGGACTATTGTTGGTTTATTTGTTATCTCCCTTGCCGGGATGTGGATGTTATTGATGTTTTTCCCTTTCCGGGATTTAATTGTTGACTTGTTGCTCCCTTGCTGGGATTCTTATTGGAAATTTCCTTTATTTTCTTGCCCTATTATTTGTGATTGTTGTTTGGTTGAGGAAGATCGTAAAACACGAAGGGTAATGCCATAAATTATTTATTTCGTAAGAAAAGTGTGTAAAGCACGTAGGGTGATGTCGTGCCTCACGATGTACCATTTCGTGCCTATTATATTGATTTCATGGTGAGGCTAAGGTGTAAAGCACGAAGGGTAATGCCATGTCGCACGATGTACCATTTCGTGCCTATTATATTGATTCTTATGGTGAGGACGAGAGTAAAAGTACGAAGGGTGATGCCGTGCACTTGTCCTTGATTTACCTGCCCCTTGATGATAATTAAGTTACGTTGCCCTTTACATTTATTTACTGATTTTCTGTTTTTACTTGACATTATTTTAAGGTTATAGATTCCCTTACCCTATTTGCCTTGTGATTATTGTTTGGGTGAGGAAGAGCGTAAAGAACGAAGAGTGATGCCGCGTATTATTTTGGTGAGAGAGTGTTAAAGCACGAAGGGTGATGCCGTGTACTATTTTGGTGAGAGAGAGTAAAAGCACGAAGGGTGAGCCATGCACTTGTCCTAAATTTCCTATTTTTTATTGATAACCGTGTTACGGTTTCTTTACACTAAATTGCCGGCTTCCCGTTGATACTTGTTGTACCCCATAGCACGATTTTCCTTTCCTATTTACAATTAAACTGTGATGATCCTCATATTTATTTGTTGCTCTTCTGTTACTATTCGATGTTTCCCCGCAACATGTTTTCCCCCTCCCATACTTGACTGTATATGACTATTTCTTTTTGTAATTCTTTTCTGCTGCATATAGTTAAATTGCACAGGTTTATTTGATAGTCAGGTCCTAGCTTCGTCACTACTTCGCCGAGGTTAGGCTAGGCACTTACCAGCACATGGGGTCGGTTGTGTTGATACTACACTCTGCACTCTTTTGTGTAGACCCCAGTATTGTAGACTTCGGACCGCAGTGGGATTGTTGATTCCTGTTCATCAGGCGACCCGAAGTAGCCCTGCAGGCGTCCGTAGGCCTTGGCATCTCCTTCTATCTACTTTCCTGTTTCTTACATGTATTTTCGGAGATAATGTTGTATTTAATTCTTTCAGACCTTTATTTGTAGTATTCTTAGACTGTCTGTGAAACTGTGACACTAGTTCTGGGTAGTCGAAATTCAAACTGTTGTATTAGATATTCATGTTCAGATGGCTTGTTGTTTTTCTTTCGCTTATATTAAATTCTATTGTTTAAATGTTATTAATTCGAAATTGTTAATGAATATAAAATGGGGAAAAAGGTAAATTGTGCTATTAATTGGTTTGCCTAGCTCATATTAGCAGGCGCCATGACAATTTCCGAGGGTAAAAAATTCGGGTCGTGACACAAAATCAGTCCAAATCACCTCTAATCTTCCTCAAATTTTGTATATTAACTTATCTATATATTTTTAATGAATTTCAACTATACCAATTGAAAATTTTTCTATTTTGTTTAGATTTTTGGAATATTGTATAGATTTTTATATTTCATCACCTTATTTGCTTCCTCGTCCATAAAGTTTTATTTTCGTCTTGTATATAATTTTGCTAATCACGCTTAAAATATAGAAGGTAATTTTTGCATGTGATTCTTTGATAGAAAGAACCCTATTATTTGGTTTTTTTAATTTTTGTTGGCTAGTTTTGGTAAGTCTATGACTAATGGCTAGAGATTGGTATGTTGAGATTTATTTGGGACATTTGTGTAAGTTTCCCAATTAAAATCTAAGGACTAGCCCCAAAAAGTGTGAAAATAGCACGGGCTAGCCAGTTTTCGGATTGGTAAATGAAAAATAGCCAGTGTTTGCAAAGTTATTAAAAAATAGCCATTATTTTGCTGCAACACGAAAAGTTTCAGTATAATATACTGGAGATTGGTGCACCTGTGTATGAACTTCCAACATATTATGTTGGAATTCCAACATACAGAAAGTTCCAACACAATATACTGGAGATTGAAGCACATGTGTATGAACTTGCAACATATTATGCTGAACCAGTATATCATATTGGAACTCAAGTATATTATGCTGGAAGTCCAGTATATTATGCTGAAATATTTTTTTTGCTGATTTTGAACAATATTTTCGTTCAGATTTATCTTTACATGAATAATGGTTAAATTTTGATTACTTTTAAATCTGTGGCTATTTTTCAATTACCACTAGTAGATTTGACTATTTTTTAATTTCACCCCCCAAAAAGTCTCTTGGAGGAATACTATAGTTGAAATCAAATATACTACTACATTTATTATGCAATTTTTCAGTCTTGATTAATTCTTGACGCAAAAATTTGTTATTACAGTCTGATAAAAATAACTTTTGAATGTATATAAACATGATAGTAATTTATTCCTTCTGTATTTAATAGAAATAAGATTAAGCGTTCTATAAAATTACTTCTATGATCGTGCGAAGAAATTTACTAGTTGTTTGACCAAAAGATATTGAAACCCTTTTTATTAAATCAATCAATGAAGATGAAGTGGTAAATCATAGTCAAGCATAATAAGTTTCAGACCTATTAATAAAGTATAATACATAGAATGAGATAAAGTAGGGGCAATCAATCTTATTGGTGTTTTCTCTCCCACTGATCGACAGAGAGTATTGTTTACATCATATTTGTTGGATTTCTCTCCCCTCCTTGGAGGTTGAAATCTTTCTATTACACAAAGGATTACAAAAGGAAGGAAAAAAAGGAAGCAACCTCCCTAGTGGGAGGTTGTCCCCCTCTATATATGGCCACGGAGTTTGCTGTATTCATGGATGGATGCATTTCTGTACAACGACTGTTAGCTTTGTCGGCCTCTGAGTGTGATTTCTTAGTTATAGCAAACACCAGGGGTACGTGGTTTGGATCGAATCAAGGCGTCTTTTACTGTCACGCCGCTTGGTCGGGATCCTAGTTGGGTCGACCATAGTGGTCAGATTTTGACCAATACAGTTAGTCCCTCCGTCTGTTGGGGTCGTCTCTTGTCGGGCCCGGTAGAAGGATTATGATTTTTACGCATCTAGGAGAAATTTCACTATCTTCCCTTTGGGTATGATTTTTTAGATTCAAACGATATGGCGGCGCTCTTGAGTTACCCTTGGATCGTTGCAATCGTTTCGGAACCGAAGTGTCGTTTGACCTGAAATGTCACCACCATTATGACACACGTTCCTAGGGGATTGAACTATTTCGGGCCTTATCAGCTTCGATTGGCGACTCTTGGGTTTTGCGCTCGGAGAATTTGTGTCTATAAATAGAGGAAAGGTACCATTCGATTGACAGACTTCTCTGTCTTCATTCAAAAGAAAATTGTGAGTCTTCTTCTCTCCCGATACTTCGGATTTTTTATTCTCTCCGGCTAGTCAGAAACTTTTGCCTTAGTTTTTCCTCTTTCTTCTATCCTTTTGTTTAGTCGAATTAATACAAATGGATGGCAATTCATCTCATGCTAATCATCCTACCACGACTATGGCGCCTAAAAGTGATGTTCCTGCCACTAGAGGGGCAGAAGTGGTGGAAGACGAGGGGATTTTGATGGTGGCTGAGATTTTGCCTCGCACGGGGAAACGATGGAATGATTTCCACAGTCCCATAGGGGAGGATCCGGAACCTGCTCCTTATGTTATGAATGCGGAAGGGATCATAGAGCTGAAGGCTAGATGGGGAATCCCTGACCACACCGACATGCTGCCGGCGGTGGGGACGACATAGTCCATTTTGACTGCCCATGGTACTGCGCGTTCTACGCCAACCCCTTTATTGTGGGGTATACGCTTCCTCTTCCTCTCTTGGTGGTAGAATTTTTCCTCTTTTACGAGGTATGACCGCCTTAACTCTCATCGTACCTATATAAATTGTTCCTCATGTTGCTCAAGTTTGCAGAGCTTGCTGGTTGGGAGATCACTTTAAGGCACATGCTCAATATCTTCTCTCCGCAACTCATTCGCGGCACAATGATTCACATGAGCCACTGAGGGGCGAAGAGTTTAGGGGTAAAAATGGATGATAGAGCCAACCATCATTTCTACGAGAATTACTTTTATATGCGGACCGAGCACCTCATAGCAGATCCTACGGGGTTTCCCGAGAAATGGAATTTTTTAGGTAAGTTTTTATATTTTTGGTCGGACTGATGCTCGACCTCTTTCATTTGGGTAGTGCTTAAAACTACTTTTTTGTTTTTGTAGCCGTAAAACTACCAAATGAACCTGTCGACAGTATCCGCGAGTGGATGAAAGCTATCCTTCCTCATACGACGGGGATCCGCATCTAGCCATCCTTCTATGACAAATATGAATGCAAACCCTCACTGGTGAGTAATAACATTTTTACTTTTCACGGTTCTTCTCCCTTTTGACCTTCCCTTTTTTTTTTACTTTGTTGCTTGTGTTGTTCGTTGATGTTAGGGAGAGTCGGAGAGCGAGGGCCCCTCCACTAGCATTTCATCAGCCTGCATCGTCCGCTTACCCTGCCTCGGTGTTTATTTCCCAACCTTCGTCGAGGGCCTCTTTAGTTAAGTCTACGGCTGTTGCTGTGTGCACGGAGGCTGCTCCTAGAATCGATATTTTGACCCCTGGTACTTACTCAGTGGAGGATCCTTCCTGTGTTAAAGACGGGGAAGGTCCATCAAAGAGATAGCAAGTGGAGTCTGAAACGACTCCTTCGGCTGTGGTGGATCTAGAGGACGATCTTCTCTTGGCGGGATTTGAGGCGGGAGACGATGTCATTCTACATGTAGAGATAGAGCCAGCTGTAGTGTTTGCCCCATCAATAGAGATCCCTGCCGTTACGACTAGTCAACAACCTACCGCGATGGGGGGTCAGACTTACTGAGGCTGCTGTTACTACTTTGGTCAGGCCTTCGTCTTTGGTGCCTGATTGTGTTTCCTCCTCGACCGCAGAAAGGGGAAAGGGTGCCGTGGTCAACGACTATAAATTTGAATCTGATCTTGATCCTGATGATGTTAGGGTGTTTGAAGAGGGTCTTACCTATTCGGTGGTTCATGCAGGAGGCCCGACCCGTATTCTTGAGATCTCATCGGATATCAACCTTCTAAGAGATAAGGAGGACCTGATACTGCAGTTTGACCTCTTGTGTTCTGCCACCAAGAGCGAGACTCTTCGGAACGTTCCTGATATTGATTTGATACATGAGGTGCCCGCTATGGGCTTGAGGGTACGTTTCACTTTTCTTTCATGTTCCTTTTTATTTTTCTGGCTGATCTGGCCTTAGACTATCTTTTCATTTTTTAGACGTACATGGTGGAGATTGAGAATGCTCGTAGGGCTGACATTTGGATCAAGATTTTCCTGATGATGCTGGAGAAATATCGACGCTATCACAATAAGTGTCGTGAGATGCACGAGCGGCTTAAGGCGAACCCTAGTGCTCGATCCTTCAGCGATGAATTGGAGAAGAAGGACCAACAATTGATGGAGGCCATTCACAGAAGTAGCGTACTTGAGGAGCAACTTTGTGAAAAGGACGAAGAGCTTGAGTTAGGCAAAGGGGTTGATATAGATTGTGAATACCTTCAGGAGAAGCAGAGGTCGATCCAATCTGAGATGGATCAGAATCTTATCACTGTCGAGAGGATGAGTGCAGAGAGGATGGGAAAGTTGATCGAGTTGGAGAGAAAGGTTGCCGAGTTTGAAAACATCTAGAGTGCCTAGTCATCGGTTTTGGAAAGGGCGGCGACTCTAGAGAATACCATCCGCGTCCTCCAGTCCGGGCAGGAATCGGAGAGGGCGACGACCACGCTAATGGAAGTGAGGCTTGAGGAGCGTATTGGCGAGATCAACTGGGAGATGTCAACCTTCGCTACTCTTGAGGCCGAAAAGGAGAAACTATTGGCTCAATTCGAGTCTTCCTCTACCGATGTTCCCCGTCATTTGTATAAGCTTTGGGTTCAAGCCAAAGCCCAGCGGGACATATACAAGAGTTTGTGTGAGGCAGGTACTGTTCTCGAGGCCGCATATGAAGGAGCAAGGGCGAAGGAACGAGAAGTTCGTGTTAATTGCAAATATGACCCCGCAACTCCGAAGAGCAATGATGGTGCTGATGATGAAGGAGAACTTTCTAGAGACAATGGAGAAGAGGATGGCAGTGATGATGCTAAGTGAAAGAGTTGTTGTCTTTATTGTTGTTTCCTTCTTTTCTTTTTTTAATTTGTTTATTGCTTTTTTCGGACTCTATTTGTTTGAGTCGTGTGTAACCTGCAGCTGTTTGGGCTATAGCTTTGTATAAAAAGGAGTTTTTTTGTTGGTCTCTGTCTCCCGTTCTCTCTTTTATTTTTGTTTTTCATAACTTTGGTGCGGGGGAGTAGATTCTCACGTGGTGGATTCCTAATTCTCACGTAGCTTAATATCGCATAAATTGAGCAGGATGTCAATGACGACTTTAACTGTAGGGATGATATCTTCGAACTCGTATCGAAATACTATCCCGTCACAATTCGAGTGGCGTCGAACTCTTTCCTCTAATAATAGCCTTAGACGTAGAGATGTTACCTTTCGAGCTTATATCGAAATATCATCCCGTTGCATGTCTTAATCTTTTTCGGCGATGGCTCTCAGCCTTGAGGATATCTTTTTGAAATTTCATCGACATGTTAACCTGTCATGAGTCCCAGTCCATTCTGGCGGTGGCTTTTAGCCTTAGTAATTTCGAGATTTCATCAAAATATTAACCAGTTGCTATTCTATTGAGGTCGAACTCTTCATTTTGGAGATGTCCCTTGGCCTTAAGGGTGTTATTTCGAGCTTTTGTTGAAATACTAACTCGTCTTTGTTTGACCGAGGTCGAACTCTTTTCTCTGGAGATGGCCCTTGGCCTTAAGGGCGTTATTTTGAGCTTTCATTGAAATACTAACTCGTTGTTGTTCGACCAAGGGCGAACTCTTCTCTTTGGAGATGTCCCTTGGCCTTAAGGGTGTTATTTCGAGCTTTCGTCGAAATATTAACCCATCGTTGTTCGATTGAGGTCGAACTCTTCTTTTTGGAGATGGCTCTTGGCCTCAATGGTGTTATTTCGAGCTTAGAGCGAAATACTAACTCGTCGTTGTTTGACCGAGGTCGAACTCTTCTCTTTGGAGATGGCCCTTGGCCTTAAGGGTGTTATTTCGAGCTTTCGTCGTAATACTAACCCATTGTTGTTCGATCGAGGCCAAACTCTTCTTTTCTTGGCCTCAATGGTGTTATTTCGACCAAACTCTTCTTTTCTTGGCCTCAATGGTGTTATTTCGAGCTTTCGTCAAAATACTAACTCAACGTTGTTCGACCGAGGTCGAACTCTTCTCTTTGGAGATGGTCTTTGGCCTTAAGGGTGTTATTTCGAGCTTTTGTCGAAATATTAACCCATCGTTGTTCGATCGAGATCGAACTCTTCACTTTGGAGATGGCCGTTGGCCTTAAAGGTGTTATTTCAAGCTCTCGTCAAAATATTAACCCATCATTGTTCGATCGTGGTCAAACTCTTCTTTTTGCAGATGGATCTTGGCCTCAATGGTGTTATTTCGAGCTTTCGTCGAAATATTAACCCATCTTTTCATTGTCGGATTTTGGAGGATCGCAAGTTGCTGTATTTTTACTATATACGTCAGGGTGAATCCTAGCGTACTCGATTTTATTTTTACTGGAGAATACTAGGCGTTCCCTGGGGGAGTCCCAGTTTTGCTTAGCTTCTGTGTTTCTTGGGTAAGTCCCGGTTGGCTTAATTTTGCTTGCTTCGGAGGATACGACGCATTTTCTGGGCGATTGCTCCTGCTTCTAGGCTTACGTTCCTGTTTAAGAAAGCAACATAAGATGAGCCGAGATGAACTTTCCTTACATTGATCCGATGCGCCAACGGGCGATAATGACCTTATGACGTATTTGCTTTGCCTGACTTTTAGGCAGATGATGACATGATGATTTGTGGTCTCGGCGGTCGTATTGGGCCTTTCCCTTTTTTTGTATGACTTGGCTTCGCGTGGGTTAGGTTTGCGGATCATTTGATGCGCGGGTTATTTTGTAAGACATTCCTATAACGCCTCCTTTTTCTACTTTCCAATTTAAGTGACAATCGAAACAGGATTATTTATATTAAAATCAGAGTCGCCACTTAGGATAATTTATGTTGTCCCAAGTCACCGGTTTAAAATCCTGAATCGAGAAAGTTGACTCTTATTTATGGTCTGCGAATACAAGAATCTGGGTAAGGAATTATGTTAACCCGAGAGAAGGTGTTAGGCATTCCCGAGTTCCGTCGTTTTAGCACGGTCGTTTTGATCATACTTGGCTTAATCGAATTGTTTAATTACTCATTTTTAGAACTTATGTGCATTTGCCTCTTTTAATTAAGAAATTATTTTTAAACAGGTCACGCGCACGTGTACCCATTTGTTTGGCGCGTCAAAAATCATGTTACGCGAACGTGTCCACAATTAGTAACGCTTTATTATCATTAAAGAGGTTTAGTCAAAGTTGCGCGAACGCATACTCTGATTTTGTTTTTTAAAAAATCGTAAATATGTCACGCGAATGTATACACAATCACAATGATAAATTAAGTCATGCCTAAAGCAAGCTACAAATATTCATTATTCTTCGTAAACTTAACCATGGAGTATTATTGAAAAGAAATACAGTAATGGAAAAAAAGCAGGTACTTCGCCATGGAGTAGTGATGCAACAGTAAGCTACCAAGCAGTGAAAGTGGTCATCACCAAACCAAGGAAAGACCAAATTCTATAATTATGGAAGGAACGAAAACTGTGGTGGCACAACAAGCACCAAATATATATGTTCATGTTCTCTTGTCCAAATTATTTTATGTAATATATATATTGCTTGCACAAGCAATGAGTTGAATCACTGATTCAAACAGAATAAAAGTGCAATTAAATACTATTTGTGAGCACCTAATTTTTGCCCTAAACACATTATTTCCAAAATTTTAAATAAAATAATTTCTTTATTATTTTATAATTTTTTTGAATTTTCGTTGAATTTTGTGTTAATTGGTTACATTTTTATTCATATGAAAATACAAAAATATGCATTTGCATTTAGGGATTTAATTTCACAATTTTAGTATCAAAGTATTAATTTGAGTCCATTTTGCATTTTTAGTTCAAATTGGTATTAGTTTGCATTTTTCTTTAATTAGGAATTAATTAGGAAATTTATTTTTTAGTGTTAATTTGATTGTGAGTTTATTTTAGCATTTTATAAAACAAAATCAGAAAATAAAAATACGAAAATAAAATACAAAAGAAAAATAAGTAAAAGAATTAAAAAAGAAAACAAATTAAAAGAGGTGGTCTTAATAAAGAGACCAAAAATGGGCTGATATTCCAACCCAATCGGACCAAAACACGCCCCAGCCCAATTAAAAGTTACCCGGTCCAGCCCCTTATATACAAAACGACGTCGTTTTGACATCGTTTAATCTCAGCCATTCATCCATAAGCATCCAACGGTCCCTATTGATCCCCATTTAGACAAAACGACGCCGTTTTAGAGAGTGATCTCAACCGTTGCTTCTTGATCTGACGGTTGAGATCGTCCTAGGTTAAGAGTATAAAATTGTCCGAACGTCCCCCCCCCCAAACCCCATTTCTCATTGTCTTCCTCACCCCTCACAAATCCTAGCCGCGCCGCCATGAAACCCCTAGGCCGCCAGTGGCAGCGCCGATGCCAATCACCCCCAAATTTACACCCCTCGTCCTCCTCACTCTCCTTTTTCCATCTATGACAATGGTTTCCTTCGATTCAAGTCCAGGCCTCTCGAAAATGATTTTGAAATTCTGGTCTCAAAACATGAACTTTCCCAAATGATCCCAAATCGATACCAGATAGTCTCTTGACCTTCCTCATCTCGAATCTGTGGGTATTTCACTTCGAATCTTACCAGGCCGCCCCCAATTTCCAATCTAGGGTTTTGAGTTTTCTGCCATTTGGAGCTTCAACAATCCAATTGGTTTTAATTAATATTATGAATTTATCTTTGACAAAGATAAACCTATAATATTAATTAAAAATCAATTCCAGAAATCAAATAATTTCGAAGATCAAATCAGTAAGTTATTTTTCCCATTTTTAGTTTCGATTAGTTCGATTCTTGTTATATCTTTTAACTAAGTGTAGATTTTAGTTTCCGAATAGTTTAATTAGTAGTTCGCTTGCAAATTTATGTCGAGTAATGCATGTTTATGTGAGTTCTTAATTTAATTTTCATTCTGTTTGTTTAGCTTGTTTTTGTCTTATTCAGTTTTAGTCAGTCAATCGATTAAGTGTTAATACAGGTTTATTTAGCCCTTGTTCAGTTTTAGTCAATCAATCGTTAGTATAATTGTTAGGTGTTAATTCAGGTTTAATTAGCTTAATTGATTGGTTTCAGTTGAATGAATTTTTATATAAACCATTGGTTCTTGTTAAAATTGATGTCCATGCTGAGTTTGTTCTTTGATTAATTAGCTTAATTAGTTGTTCAGTTTAGTTATTATCAAGTAGATGCTTTATTAGAGTTTTAGAACTTAGTTTGTATTACAGCTGAAGAGGTTTTGGTTGAGCAGTAGTTGTAGGAGGTAAGAAGGGTAGTTTGGGCATTGGAAAAGGGTAGTTTCTTTACGAATAGTAATTTCAAAGTAGGGAACGGGTAGTATAGGAATTGTAATGGGTATAGGACCTTCTAGAATAGACTTTAGTATAGATTTCAGCAAATAAGAGGTACTTACTTGAGTAACAAGTTAAAAATAAAGTGACTAAACTGAAAATAATGAAGGACTATAAGAGAAAAATAAAAATCTGAAATTGCACCCTATTTTGCCTATAAAAAGGCATCAACATGCCTTGTTTAACAAGTTTGGAACCCCTGAAACATTCAAAAACCTTCCAGCTTACAATTTTCCCCAAAAAATCCTTTTCTTAGTAATTGAGATTCAAATTTGAATCTGAAAAAACCAAAAAGAAGTTTAAATCTGAATTTCTGTAGTCTAGACCTTTATTTTTACTCTTAATTTTTTCCAAAATCCAAAAACATACAAAAATGCAATAGAAAAGTCTCAAATACTGTTCCAGCAATTAAAGCTTAGGATAATTTCAAGTTTTAGTTATGGATTCACATTTTTAATTTGATCTTTGGTTGCTGAGTGTCAGAGGTGTTTATGTCTGATTTTGGGTAATTTTGAAGTGCAATTGAGTCAATTTGGTAGTCATTTGGTCGCTGCATACTTCTGGTGTGGTACTGACGGGTTCGAAGTTGGTTTTGGGTTAAAATTATTTCTGTATTGGCTGGTTGTTGTTGTTGTAATTGTTGTTGCTGTGTTGGATAGTTCTTCAGTGAAGCTGACCATCTTCTTCTGTTGTAATTCATTTCCAGTTACACATTCGAAACACCAGCTGATGTAACTGTTGATTCGAGAAGTTGAAAATGAAATGCTATTCTGAAAAATGTGTATTCAAATTATCATAGTAAAATAGATATTAGATAATACATGTTTGTTTAGCTTTGCTCTTAATTTGTATTGGCTTTGTATAATCTGACGGAAATCTGAACTGCATTGGGACTAGCGTAGTTGAAATTTGGGATTGTATTGAACTTTTGGACTGTTAAATAACATACTGTTAAACTAATTAGAGGACTATGTTAAAATTAGAACTAGTGGTTTAATTTGGCTTAGCTATTGCTATTAATGTGGTATAGTTTGAATTTGTTTAAGCTTTCCATATGATTTTTCTTTAACTCGCTAATAGGTAAGCAAATAAGGTAATCTTAGTTGTGCCTGAAACGCATGGTAAATAATTTGGAGCATCTCAGCGTGTGTATGTGTTCACTTTGAATTAAAACTGGGTTTGATTTAACAACTGAAGGCTTGACCGTCTACATAAGATAGTTTGGGCTCTAATGGCTTTCGCAGGTGGCCCAGACTTTATGCCTGCAATAATTCGCCAAGGCACGCTGGCCAGTTCATTCCTGGGCTCACGCTGAAGCCCAGTAGTGCTACAGCAGTGTTATAAAGCAAAATTATTTTTTTCCCTTTTTGTAGGCTGAACCTTTTAAGGCCCAAAAATTTTCAAAAGTCATTAAGATTATACAGGAATATAGGAATTAATTTGCAAATATAAATTTGGGTTTAGAATTTGGTGGCAGGTTCAAATTAAAAGGGTCCTCCCTTTTGTTTGAATTCGGGCTTGAATTCGAGGCTTGAATTTATAAATGTAAATTAATAAATCCTTTTAGAGACAAATAATAAGTAGAAAATCTTAGTTTGCTTTAGTGTTGGCCTTTAAATAAAAATGAGATGAGTCTCGCCAAACTAAAAAATGGATAAATTACGGGGCCCTCATTAAATACTTGATTAAAAATACTTAGAATTCGGGACACGCCGTTTAGCAAATTTCACGGACTTCCCAAAAGATAATAACACGTTAGTTTCTTTAGATGCGATTTTAATAAAATTACATTCCTAAATTCGGGTGTGCATTACATGCGACCCAAATCCAAATTCAAAAACATTGAATAAGAATGTGTCAAGGATCCGTGTGCATTTCATGTGTCGTGATCCGAAAATATGCTCTTAAACGACGTTCACTTTCTTAAATAAAATAATAATTAAAAAGCGGTAAATAATCATAAAATTGCACTATAGGCTGGAGCATGTAAAAATTGAATTTTAGCCATTTATAATTTGAGCGACCGTGCTAGAACCACTGGATCCGGGGGTGTCTAACACCTTCCCTCGGGTCAACAGAATTCCTTACACAGAATTTCTGGTTCGCAGACTCCAATTGGGAAGTCGAAATTTTGCTCGATTTGGGATTCAAAATTAAATCGGTGACTTGGGACTCCAAAAGCTAATCCTATCCCAAGTGGCAACTCTTAAAAATAAATAAATAATTCCAATTCGAATAATGTCACTTTAAATGGAAAAACTCCTTTATACATTTTACCCTTCGGGGTATGTATAAAAAAAAGAAGGTGTGACAGATCTGGCGACACCGCTAGGGATAGGAACCCAGAATTCCGCTTCAGGGTTCAAAGAATTCAAGCTTAGTATAATTATTATATTTAGCTTTATCTGATATTTCTACATGCTTCCATGTTATATGTGCTAAATGTTTTACCGCTTTGATATTTGTTGAATTGTATATAAATTATCACGAATCCCTTCCTCTTTCTGAGTCCTCTACATCATGGAGAAGGGTGCACTTCGTGTAGCTTCTCTTCTGTTTAGAGTCTTTCCCAATTTAGAACGAGGTTGGATAAGTTGCAAAGCCGACGGAGCTTCTGTATCCCCGGTACGCTGCCTTCTCCTTTGCTCGAGTTGTCCGCTCGGGTAAGCCAGGTCTAGATCAATAAACCTAGGGTTTAAAACTAGAAGAACAAAACCTCATGCCGGATCCCTAGTAGGACGCTTGTTTGTATCATGTGCATTTGACTTAGGGGACTCAACACAGGGGTTGGGTCCGTCTAGGACAGGTGACCTGAAATAAATTGACTATCCTGATGCATCTTATGTGCTACTTGTGCATTTATTTGCTCGGCTTTGCATGCTGACCGGCTTGTATACAATGAGAGAAAATTGAGAAAAATAGCAATGTTAAGATTCAGTAAGGATAACCTTTTGTTTTGAAAACCTAATGCCCAAATAGTACTGAAATGCTGCCGGATTTTTGAAAATAAATAAAAAAAGGAGAAAATATTAGAAAAAAATATATAGAAAGAAAATTTTTGTTCAAAAATAGTTTTGATTTTGGCGAATCCGCCCGAACTACGCTGGTTTGATTCTTGCCGGATGTGAGATACGTAGGCAACCCTCATCGGGTCCAACCACCCTTTTGCAAAAAATAGCCAAAAAATGTCAAAATTTTAATTTTGTCATAAATAAAGTCGGGTGACGCCATTCTTGTTAAAATAAGCCGAATGTCCCCAAAAGGGCGCCGGAAGGCTGTTTTTGCAAGAACAGCCACCCTGAGTCATTTTTAAATGGTTTGCGGGCACAACCTTAAAATCTTCCCCTCAGAAGTGCTGAAAGGCCGTATTCGCAAAACCAAATCCTTGTTTTGATTAAATAAAGAATTTTGCAAAAATAGCCGGTTTGTAAAAAATAAGTCATTAAAATTCCCTTTTTAAATAAACGTGCAGGATGACTTCAAGTAACATCGAGACCTTCTCAGTCCTAAGTGAGATCCCCTTGTGGTGGCATGATCTAGGAAAAGGAAGCGGAGACACAGTGGTTAAAATTTTGGGCGGTCTAGTTGATCTACTGAACATCAAACCGAGGAAAGATATCATTGAGGCACTAATACCATTTTGGGACCCGACCCGTAACGTATTCCGATTTTTAGACTTTGAACTCACACCTACATTAGAGGAGATCACGGGATATGCGGGCCTCAACGGGAACCTTCGAGGCAGATACCCACTGGCACCACGACCGATAACCCTTCATAGGTTTTTGGATTTGCTGAACATTAGCCAGGATATTCAAGACCCGCATCTGGCAGAAGGGTGTTGTACATTGCATTTCCTATATCATCGGTATGGTAACCCAAGAGGTTTTGAGGAGCCCAACACCGGCTTGACACATGCCGGAAATAAAGACAAATGGGAAGCTCGACGTGGATTAGCCTTTATGGTGACCTTTTTGGGAGTGGTGGTTTGTTCGAGAAAAGATGGTCACATAGACCTCGGCTTGGTAGGGATGCTAGATGTTGCCATAAAAAAGCCTACTAGCATAGTGGTTCCTCTGATCGTAGCAGAAACGTACCGAGCTCTCACCAAATGTCGCGAAGGCGAGAAATTCTTTCAAGGTTGCAATTTGCTCTTACAGTTGTGGATGCAAGAACACCTCTGTCAACGCACAGGCTATATGAACTACGATTTAACCGGGTTGAGTTGTATTGTAGAATTTGGAACCCGGGTGACAGGTATTGAGTTCCCTGAAAGTACTGAGGCCTGGTTATCATGCTTAAGATCCTTGACCGCAGATAAAGTCGAATGGGCTTATGGTTGGCTTCCCACTACTGAAGCTATATATACGTCAGCAGAGGTCCTCCATATTCTTTTGATGGATATCTGAAGCATACAGTCTTATGCTCCTTATCAGGTTTTGCGACAATTTGGAAGATTCCAAACAGTGCATAATGATGAAGACCTGAGTGAGCAAGTCATTGAGTTGGGCCCGAAGGCTGCATTTCCTGAAGGTAGAATTCGAAAAATATGGAATGAGTGTCGGTACCTTGAGCCAAAAACCATAATACAAGACCAAGCTAGAGACGAGGTAGATCCCAAGTACCTGACATGGTTTGGCAAAAGATTTCAAATCCCAGAAAGACCCGCTAAAAGACCGCACATGCAGCAGTTTACGGATGGGGTCCAAATTCAATGGGATTGGCAAGCAAAGGAGAAGGAGTGTGGAGCTAAAATAGGACGGTTAGAGCAACAGATCCGGGACCTCCAATTAGAGAAAAGTGTACAGGCTGCAGCCGACGAGGGCGATAAGAAGAAATTAGCTCAGAAGAACGAAGTGCTCAAAGCCCAAATTAAACAACTAAAAATAGATGCCCGAAATCAAGAAAGAAGTCTATCTAATGAGAGGTTAATCAAAGGGTTAAGGAAACAAATTTCGGACTGCCAAGAAGAACTAGAAAAATTCGAGGGAAATATGGCAAGACTCCGGGCGCAGTAGGCCAAAAAGACTAAGGAAAGAGCCCAGTTTATGCAGCAAATGAGAAGAAACTACGAGGGGACCATCGCCAAGATGAAGGAAAAAATGAATACTATAGAAGAAAAGACAGCCCAGCGGGGATAAAGAATTCTGAGTCGAGATAAACCAGTGCCATAGGTTAATTACAGAGAGATGGAAAAGGAAATTAAACTGCTACAAGATTTGCACTTCCAGGACACGCAGGTGCTAGAAGCTCGTACACAACAAATAAGCTGACTCCTCCAAGAAAAGAGCAGAATCAGAGAAAGGATCAGAGACATTGCCCATTATACTGTCATAAAGTCAGGCTGGCGAGCGAATGGGTCGTAATACGTCCTTTGCCTCAGTGATGATATTTGTTCGCCAAGTCATGAATGATTTAAATCAGTTACAAAGGGGTCTCGCACGCAGGCCCGCGACAATGTCGAACGATGCTCCGCGGGCCCCAGGATTTGAAGCATTGATGTACTCTTAGTTAATTGAGTCTGTATTTTTGCTTTTGAGTCTATTTTTGTAATTTCCTTTTGCAAGAAAAGAAAAACAAATAGTCTATGTAGCTTTTGTAACCGCAATTGTTATTAATGAAAAATTGAAAATTTCCAAAAAATTGTTTTCTTATTTTTGCATTTATTTGCAAGAACTACGCTTGGTCTGATTCATGTGAAGCCATGATACGTAGGCAATCTACATAAAATTCGACCGTAATCCGAAGAAAAAGAGAAAAATAGAAACGCGAGGGAAATAAAAGGAAATAAAAAAATAAGAGAGAAAAGAAACACAAAAAAAGAAAATAAGGCATTGAGAGAAAAACCCTGGCCAAAGAAAAGAAAAAGCAGAAAATGAAAATAAAGAAGCAGGAAAGGAAAATGAAAGAAAACAAAACAAAAAGAAAAAGAAAATAGGAAAGGAATAAGAAGAAAAGCCGGGATGACGCATGCAACCGAAGCAAATTAGATATCCATTTAACTGTATAGGTGCATCACACTCCAATGTGCAGTTACCTATCTATTACTTGTTTCATACTAACCATTTGCTGCTGTCATTTCCAGCTGAGTATTTTAGAAACTGTGGTTGGTTTGTGGTAAATTGGCCTCGCATCGATACTTCACCAGATCCAAAGGAAAAACAGAGATGTCATCGGAAATGACCTTGTTTGCAGTCCCCATATCTGAAGATAGCCCAATCTCTGGGATCCCGGCCTCTGAATCCTATACAACTGAAGAAAATCGGATCCTGCGCTTATGGTTGATGGAAATGTGGGATGCGTGGAACAACGGGAAGGAACCCCCAAGCAATATCCCCGGATTACCGGATTTGTTCCCAAGATCTGGAGGGGTTACTACTGTCCCCATCAGCCGCCCAAATATTCCTCTGGGGAAACCTACCATGACTGCTAACTTTTTCGGAACACCCTCTGAGGATCACCCCCAGGTGTTCTCATCTGGAATTGCTCCCAACATCTTTACAGCTCCACCATCTTTTGCAACTACCCAACCATCAATACCAAAACATGATTTGACCCTTCGGTCTTCACATTTAAGAATCCAGTTTTTTAGGTCGACCCTCCTCACTATCCTTAATATGCCTACTCTCGGCCACCATATGAGATCACACCGGGGCAGGACAGAACCCCTAAAGCCCCAGAGCAGGATGAAATGACAAAAAGAATGAGGAGTTTAGAGCAAAGTCTGTAAAATATGCAAGGTCTAAGCGGGCAGAAGAGTGTTTCTTACAATGATTTGTGCATGTTCCCTCACGTGCACCTACCTATGGGATTCAAGACACCAAAATTTGAAAAGTATGATGGACATGGCGATCCCATTGCTCACCTCAAAAAGTATTGTAATCAATTGCGCGGAGCTGGTGGAAAAGAAGAGTTATTAATGGCTTACTTTGGAGAAAGCTTAGTGGGTATAGCATCAGAATGGTACATGGATCAGGACATATCTCGATGGCATATCTGGGATGACCTTGCCCGAGATTTTGTCCGACAATTTCAGCACAATATAGATATTTCGCCAGACAGGAACTCCTTGGCAAACCTAAAGAAAAAGCCCTTAGAGAGTTTCCTCGAATATGCAATCAAATGGCACGAACAGGCGTCAAGAGTGAAACCTCCAATGGATGAGGTTGAGATGGTCACTGTCTTCCTACAGGCTGAGGAGGCAGATTATTTTCAAAACATGATGTCCGCTATGGGTAAACCTTTTGCAGAGGCAATAAAGATCGGAGAAATGGTAGAGAATGGGCTAAACACAGGCAGAATTTTGAGCTAGTCAGCCATAAGCGCAACCTCCCAAGCCATCCAAGGCGGGTCTGGAGGAATGGCTAAGGGCAAGAAGAAAGAAGAAACAATGATGGCAGCGTCGGGCAGAAGAAGGTACCGGGCTCCTAGACCGATGTTCTCAGAAAGAGCTCCTCAACACTATTACCCTCCCACATATGTGACTTATGCTCCTCCACCATATGCAGTAATGAATGCTCAACCTTTCGGCCGCCCGCAATCACAAGCTAACCGAAACCCACCTCTATTCCAAAGAAACCAGCCACCTTACCAAAACCAATATAACCCCCGACCACCAAAAAATAACATCCGCCCGCGGGAACCATTTAGACGAAAAACTTTTACACCAATCGGTGAACCCTACTCCACCTTGTTCCCTAAGCTTGTCCAGATGAATTTGCTGCAACCCATACCCCTGAACGGGCTAAATCCAGAATCACCATCATATAAACGGGGTGTCAGGTGTGCATACCATTCAGGGGCAGAGGACCATCATACAAATGACTACTGGACATTGAAAAAGGCTGTGGAAGATTTAATCGAACAAGGGAAAATAGTGTTGAGGCATGAAGAAGTCCCGAATGTTACCAATAACCCTTTGCCCGCTCACTACAACTGGCCGATAATTGGTATGATTTGTGAAGACCGAGACTTTGACCCTGCTCTGAAAGTCATAATTGCTATTGCCAATGCCGAAAAGAAACCCAAGGTAGCTCTGAAGCGGGGAAAAGAAGAAAAGAAGGATAAAGCTGTCAACATTAAGCCTGAAGAGAGAACTGAGACAAAAGCAAAGCCGGTGCCTCCTAAACACGAGATTATTTATGTGCCGCGAGGTCATCAAGAGAAACCACTAGTTGTGAGCACTCCGAGAAAGTGTAAAGTGAAGAAGGGTACACAGATATATGTGCCGAAAGGGGCCTATTTGGCGCGGGGGACAATCAAACCACCTCGACTGAGTGAGCCAATGGTTATTGGACGCGCACCCCACAAAAGCCCATGACTGACCCCTCTGCAGTGCCGTGGAACTACCAACAAACAGTGGTCACATACAAAGGCAAGGAAATTTCGGGAGAATTGCCAGAAACAGTCCCTGTTGAAAAATATTCAAATATACAAGAGATAAACAGCGCCACACGAAAGCGTTTTCCATCTAAGAAGCCGGTAAGCACTGAAGAAACAGAGACGTTCTTTCAGAAGATGAAACTTCTAGACTATGAAACAGTAGACCAATTGAGGAAGTGTCCTGAGCAAGTGTCACTGCTGTCACTAGTGACCAAATCTGCGGAACATCAGAAGATCCTTATGAAAACTATGAACGAAGCATATGTGCCTGCCGAGACTTCGGTTGAACAACTTGAAAGGATGACAGAAAGATTCTTCGCTATCAACCAACTCTCCTTCAGTAAAAGTGATTTACTTCCAGAAGGAGCTGTCCACAATAAAGCCTTGCACCTGACAGTCAAATATGAAGGTTATTATGTTAAGTGGGTCATGGTGGATGGAGGCTCAAGGGTTGACATCTGCCCACTCTCCACTTTGCAAGGAATGGAAATAGGGACGAGAAGGATTCATCCAAATAATGTTTGCGTGACAGCCTTCGACGGGATTAAAAGAGATACCATTGGTGAAATTGATTTGATACTGACCACAGGCCCGGTGGATTTTGAGGTGACCTTCCAAGTGCTGGACATAGATACATCTTACAATCTTCTTCTGGGAAGGCCTTGGATCCATGCCGCAGGAGTTGTGCCCTCAACCCTCCACCAGATGGTGAAATTTGAGCATGAAGATCAAGAGATTGTGGCNGAGGGAAGTGAGCATATTGTCTATCAAACCTTCGAAATCGTGGTAGCTGATCAGTATGAGGAAGGACATCCATGCCCCCAGCCTTTTTTATCCAATGCTTCTATCATGGTAGCCAAAGAAATGATTAAACATGGTTTCAAACCAGGAAAAGGGTTGGGAAAAGCTTTGCAAGGAATAGCTGAACCAGTAACACTACCTGCAACCAAGAAGTATTTCGGGATAGGCTTTCACCCTACCCTGGATGATGAGAAATGGGCCAATGAAAGAAAGAAAGATGGATGGATTTTGCCGCAACCACTGCCACATCTCCATGAGACCTTTGTCAAGCCCAAGTACGACATAGAAGAGGATGACGAGGTGTTCGCGGCTGATAAAATAGAAGATATTTGTGGAGCTATGAGGCAAATGCTTTATGAAACCAATATGGTCCAGCCAGGGGAAGGGACTAGCACCGTTGAGGTGCTCTACATAGGACCAGACGCCAAACTACAAAAATTGGAAGTCTACACCTTTCCCGATTAGGCGGGAGTCCCGGTAGACTAGCCTTGTCACCTTTACTGCTTCTCGGGTTATTTCAGGGTGTAACTCGGATTTTTCTTTTAATTTCTTATCTTTTGAATTCATGAATGTAAACCCTGTTATCTTCCTAAAATTCCAAGAAATGAAATCAATATTTCATCGTCCATTTTCTCTTTAGTCTCTTTGATTTTGTTATTTTTCCCTTTTATCTTTTCTTTTCAGTTATAATAATGTGGCTTTAAATAACATGACATGCTTGCGAACTTCATGCCCCGACTCAAACACGTTGTCTAACTATGAAATAATGAATCAAGAACCGGAATATGATGAAGAGGAGTTTTAGGGAAATAAACCGAGAATTGGAACAATTTGAGAATAAACCTAAGACAAATCTAAATGACACTAAACCGGTTAATTTGGGAACTACTGAAGAATCACGCAGATGAGAAAACTCGAGATGAAATAATCCAACTCTTGGTTGAGTTTAAAGATGTGTTTGCTTGGTCGTATGACGATATGCCAGGACTGAGTATGGATCTAGTGGTGCACAAACTGCCAATTTACCCCGATTGTCCTCCAGTGCAGCAAAAGCAAAGAAAGTTTAAAACCGATATCAGTGAAAAGATCAAAGAAGAAATCATAAAACAGTTAAAAGCAGGGGTAATCCGGGTGGTCCGATATACTACATGGTTAGCCAATGTGGTTCCTATGTCAAAGAAAGATGGGAAGACCCGGGTGTGTGTGGAATACAGAGATTTGAATAGGGCGAGTCCTAAAGATAGTTTTTTGCTGCCCAACATCCACATCCTTGTTGATAACTGCGCCAAACATGAAATACAGTCCTTCGTAGATTGTTACGCAGGATATCACCAGGTGTTGATGGATGAAGAAGATGCTGAGAAGATAGCTTTCACTACACCCTGGGGCACTTACTGCTATCGGGTCATGCCATTTGGGCTGAAGAATGCGGGGTAACCTATATGAGAGACATGACCGCCATTTTCCATGACATGATGCACCAAGAGATAGAGGTGTATGTGGATGATGTAATCATCAAGTCCCGAACTCAGAATGACCATGTTCGAGATTTGAGAAAGTTCTTTGAGCGGCTACGCAAGTATGATTTGAAGCTAAATCCGGCCAAATGTGCCTTCGGAGTTCCATCTGGCAAGCTTTTGGGTTTCATAGTTAGCAGAAGAGGGATCGAGCTAGATCCAACAAAGATAAAAGCTATTCGAGATCTACCCCCTCCAAAAACTAAGAAGGACGTGATGAGTTTACTAGGAAGGTTGAATTATATTAGTCGGTTCATTGCTCAACTGACTACCACGTGTGAGCCCATATTCAAATTGTTAAAGAAAGATGCAGCAATCAAATGGACGTCCGAATGTCAAGAGGTCTTCGACAAGATCAATGAATATCTGTCAAATCTGCCGGTATTGGTCCCACCTGAGCCAGGGCAACCTCTTTTCTTTTGGTTGCGTTCTGGGGCAACACGATATAACCGGCAAGAAAGAGCAGGCAATTTACTATCTGAGTAAGAAGTTCACTAGCTACGAGGCTAAGTATACTTTATTGGAAAGAACATGTTGTGCTCTGACGTGGGTCGCTCAGAAGTTGAGACATTATCTGCAAGCCCACACTACCTACCTCATAACCAGGTTGGATCCTTTCAAGTACATATTCCAGAAACCGATGCCCACTGGGAGACGGGCAAAATGGCAAATCCTGCTCACTAAATTCGATATAATCTATGTTACTCGCATGGCAATGAAAGCCCAGGCATTAGCATATCATTTAAAAGAAAACCCGGTTGATGAGGAGTACCAACCATTGAGCACATATTTCCCAGATAAAGAAGTTAATTCAGTAGAACCTATCTCTGAAGACACTCGTGCTTGGAAAATGTTCTTTGACGGAGCGATAAACGCAAGAGGTGTAGGCATTGGAACAATCCTGATATCACCTAATGGTCAGCATTATCCAGCTACAGCTAAACTCCGATTCTTCTGCAAAAATAACATAACTGAATATAAAGCCTGCATCATAGGCATGAATATGGCAATCGACCAGGAAGTGGAAGACTAATTGATCATGGGGGACTCCGATTTGATTATCCAGCAATCACAAGGGGAGTGGGAAACTCGAGACATTAAGCTCATCCCGTATCGGCAACACATGGAAGATCTCACTAAACGCTTCAAGTTAATAGAGTTCAGGTACATTCCTCGATGCCACAATGAACTAGCTGACGCACTCGCCACTTTAGCTTCAATGCTGCCTTACCCAGGCAATGCTCATATTGATCCCCTGGAAATTCAAATCAAAGAAAGGCACGGTTATTGTAATGCGGTTGAGGTGGAACCCGACATTCAGCCTTGGTATCATGATATCAAAAGATTTCTGAAAACACAAGAGTACCTCGAGCAAGCCACTGGGTACCAAAAGAGAACCATTAGACGACATGCAAGTGGTTTCTTTTTAAGCGGTGATGTTTTGTATAAAAAGACTCTGGACCTCATCTTGCTAAGATGCGTTGATGCCGAAGAAGCCGGAAGAATTATGCATGAGGTACACGCAAGGGTGTGCGGACCCCATATGAACGGATATGTTTTGGCAGAGAAAATCTTGCGAGCAGGATATTATTGGATAACCACGGAGAAGGATTGCTTCAACTTCGTTCGAAAATGTCATCAATGCCAGGTGCACGGTGATTCGATTCATGCACCTCCAACGGAGCTTCATCCGATGTCAGCACCTTGGCCGTTTGTTACCTGGGGTATAGACGTCATTGGGCCAATCAAGCTGAAAGCATCAAATGGGCATAGATTCATATTGGTTGCAATTGATTAATTCACAAAATGGGTTGAGGCCATCACTCTCAAGGCGGTCACCAAGAAAGTTGTGGTAGATTTTGTACATTCCAATCTCATTTGTCGCTTTGGTATTCCTGCAACTATCATTACCGACAATGCGGAAAACTTGAATAGTCGTTTGATGGGAGAGGTATGTGAACAGTTCAAGATAACACACAGAAACTCTACCCCTTATCGGCCAAAAGCTAATGGTGCCGTCGAAGCAGCAAATAAAAACATTAAGAAAATTTTGAGAAAGATGATTCAAAACTCCAGGCAATGGCATGAAAAGATTCCTTTTTCGTTACTCGGATATCGCACCACAATGCGTACATCAATCGGAGCCACCCCATACTTGTTGGTTTATGGAACCGAAGTAGTCATATCTGCAGAAGTAGAAATCCCTTCGCTTCGTATAATCGTTGAAGCAGAAATCGAGGACAGTGAATGGGTTAAAACCCGGCTAGAGCAGTTGTCACTAATTGATGAAAAATGGATGGCCGCAGTGTGCCATGGGCAGTTATACCAACAAAGAATGGCCCGCACATATAACAAGAAAGTACGTCTCAGGAACTTTGAAGTGGGACAGCTTGTGCTCAAACGCATTCTCCCTCATCACCAAGAAGCAAAAGGAAAATTTGCTCCCAATTGGAAAGGTCCATACATAATCCGAAAGATTTTGCCAAAAGGAGCAGTGTATCTAGGAGACATTGAAGGAAACGATCCTGAAACAGCAGTCAATGCGGATGCAGTAAAAAGGTAGTATGTCTAGACCTCCTGGGGTGATGGCTTTTGTGAAATTGAGATGATGAAGGCTTTCCTTTACGCTACCCCAAGCACTATCAATCCTTCGTAAACCCTTTGATCCAGTTCAGTTTCTTTGATTACCCTCTTTGGAACCCGAAAGTACAAAAAAAAGGAAAAAGAGAAAAAAACAAAACAAAACAAAACAAAATAAAAACAAAAACAAAAATGTTTGCCTGAACAAAGTTTTGACTTGATCCCGAAAGGGTACGTAGGCAGCCTCTCCCTGAGGTTCAGTCATACCAAAACAAAAATCTCAATTTCCCCCCAAAAATTAAAACTGGGGCAGATGATATGATGGTTTGACCATGAATCCGCCGAAATGGTTCCAAAGTTGTAGTTCTGCCTAAAAATCCTTTTACCCCAAAGACCTTGTCCAAGTCCTTCCGATCAATTGGCAAAGGCAAGGAAGTGGAAAACGTCATTGTCGGAATCTGATACAATTCAAATTGAGAGAAATAAAACGAGAGAGTCTTATCGGTGAAAACCTTTGGGCACCATAAGGCGATGGTGAGTAGATAAAATGAAAATGAGACAGTCCGTTTAGTGAAAACTCGCAAAGAGCACTATCGGGCAATGGTGAGAAGAGAAATGAGAGAGGTCGATTGGCGAAAACCCGCAAAGGGCGCTGTCGGCCGAAAAGAAGACATCTCATCACTAAAAGAGTCCTGGCAAGGTTCCCTGGTTTTGAAATGCGGATCAATGGGTTCACGAGAAGCTGGAAAGTTGGTGTGGGTCGGGCGTCCAGTCCAAGAAGCATGTCATGTTCATTTGAAGCCAGCATGCACCCCAGATAAGTCCTTCTTTTCCCCCGAAAAGGACGCTTCTCTTTAAACTCATTCGCTTGCCTTTTGTATATTTCTTCCTTGAATCCCTTTCGGTTTAACACTAATTCCGAAATTACTACAAAGAAAGGTGGCAGGATTAGTTCTATCAGGCTCCGCCTGGTCAGAGTCGAAGAAAATGCCTAGCCTCAGCGAGTGCGTCAGGCCAATCCCGACTGACCATAGTGTTTGATGTTCTCAATGCAAAGACATTTGGAAAGAAAGAAATGAAAAGACAAAGTTCCCGAAGGCAGAATAAGTGAAAAGGACAGAGCCCACACGAGCGAGTCATAATGAAACCCTGAGAGTTGAACCCAGTCGGTTTGAAAAGAGATTCACCCTCGAGGCCAACAAGCATCAAACTTCTCAAGGGAAATGGGGCCGGGATCAAGTGATTAGGATGATCAAGGCCACAAAACCAACCACCGTTTCAAACTAACAAACTGTTCTTTGTTAAAAACAGGTGCAATCAAAGCAATCATGCAAGAATGTAGGTGCAATCCAAAAGAAATGAAATGCGCAAGCGCTGAAACAACTTTGTAACAAGGAACCAATCAAAAGGAAGTTCTCCCCCGAATTCTTTCATACTTTTTGATAAATAAAATGGGAAAATATATATAACAAGAGAAAAAGAAGAAGAAGAAAGAAATGAAAATGAAAACCCCAAAAGAAAAACAAATCATGGTAGCGTAGGACCCCATGCCTTAACCATCCCGGCATAACCCGAGGACTGCCTTGGCATAACCCAAGGACCATTTTCTTTTATCCCGGTATAAACCGTGGACCTCCCTGGCATAACCCTAGGAGCTTTTTCTTTCCAAATCCCAGCATAACCCGAGGACCTCCCTGGCATAACCCTAGGAGCTTTTTCTTTCCAAATCCCGGCATAACCCGTGGACCTCCCTGGCATAGCCCTAGGAGCTTTTTCTTTCCAAATCCCGGCATAACCCGAGGACCTCCCTGGCATAACCCTAGGAGCTTTTTCTTTCCAAATCCTGGCATAACCCGAGGACCTCCCTGGCATAACCCAAGGAGTTTTTTCTTTCCAAATTCCGGCATAACCCGAGGATCTCCCTGGCATAACCCAAGGAGCCATTTTTCTTTCCAAATTCCGGCATAACTCGAGGACCTCCATGGCATAACCCAAGGAGCTGTTTCTTCCCAAATCCCGGCATAACCCAAGGAGCTTTTTTCTTTCCAAATCCCGGCATAACCCAAGGATCTCCCTGGCATAACACAAGGAGCTATTTCTTTCCAAGTCCCGGCATAACCCGAGACCCTTTTCTTTTTCCCGCATAACCCGGTCATCTTCTAGCGTAACCTGGATTCATTCACAGAGATACACAATCCTGATTTAATTGCTTAGATATGTGTCACAACTAACTCACGAAATTTTCCTAGTGAAAACTAGGGCAGAAAATTTCGTTTGTTTGTTTATTTTGGTATCTTAAGCAGGTTGATCTCAATACACAAGGTGTGAGACGATCAATGGAATAAATCTCAATCCAGAATCAAGAGAATAAGAAAAGAACAAAAAAAATGAACTCAAATGCGAAGCAAGCAAAGGCGCGGATAGCTCAAAATCCGATTAAAATCACAAGCTCCGCTGATCCTGTCTTGACCCAATGCTGCATGAAGAAGTAAACACCTACAACTCGCGAGCATCAAGATTCAGATCGAAGTCCATAGCGACATCAGTTAAAACTCAAGATCAAGCTTCAATAGAATTATAGATAGGAATCTTGTAACTCATAGTTGATAGGCATAGCTAGCTTAGCTTTGATTTTCCTTTTGGTGTAATAAGGAGGCCAGCAAGCAGTAGCAGCAGCAACAGTAGTGAAATCACAGCTCCTGGTAGTCCCAGCTACCAAACCTTCCCGAACTACACTGACCTGATTACGGTTTAGCCCAGGATATGTAGGCAACCTCTAAAGCAGGGTGCAATCAAACTTTCCAAAAATGCTTCACACGGAATATACGAACAGGCAAAAATCGCTCGTTTCCGCTCACTTGTCTTTGCACGAAAACTCTTCGAGTTTCCGGGCAAAGAGGGGCAGTTGTGAGCACGTAATTTTTGCCCTAAGTAAATTATTTCCAAAATTTCAAATAAAATAATTTCTTTATTATTTTACAATTTTTGTGAATTTTTGTTGAATTTTGTGTAAATTGGTTACATTTTTATTCATATGAAAATACAAAAATATGCATTTGCATTTAGGGATTTAATTTCATAATTTTAGTATCAATTAATATTAATTTGAGTCCATTTTGCATTTTTTTTAGTTTGCATTTTTCTTTAATTAGGAATTAATTAAAAAATCTATTTTTAGTGTTAATTTGATTGTGAGTTTATTTTAGCATTTTATTAAAAAAATCAGAAAGTAAAAATACAAAAATAAAATACAAAAGCAAAATAAGTAAAAGAATTAAAAAAGAAAACAAATTAAAAGAGGTGATCTTAATAAAGAGACCCAAAATGGGCTGATATTCCAGCCCAATCGGACCAAAACACGCCCCAGCCCAATTAAAAGTTACCCGGTCCAGCCCCTTATATACAAAACAACGTCGTTTAATCTCAGCCATTCATCCATAAGCATCTAACAGTCCCTACTGATCCCCATTTAGACAAAACGACGCCGTTTTAGAGAGTGATCTCAATCGTTGCTTCTTGATCTGACGGTTGAGATCGTCCTAGGTTAAGAGTATAAAATTGTCTGAACGTCCACCCCCCCACCCCATTTCTCATCATCTTTCTCACCACTCACAAACCCTAGCCGCGCCGCCATGAAACCCCTAGGCCGCCGGTGGCGGCGCCGATTCCAATCACCCCCAAATTTACACCCCTCGTCCTCTTCACTCTCCCCTTTCCATCTATGACAATGGTTTCCTTCGAATCAAGTCCAGGCCTCTCGAATATGAGTTTGAAATTCTGGTCTCAAAACACGAACTTGCCCAAATGAGCCCAAATCGATACCAGATAGTCTCTTGACCTTCCTCATCTCGAATCTGTGGGTATTTCACTTTGAATCTTACCAGGCCGCCCCCAATTTCCAATTTAGGGTTTTGAGTTTTCTACCGTTTGGAGCTTCAAAAATCCAATTGGTTTTAATTAATATTATGAGTTTATCTTTGACAAAGATAAACCTATAATATTAATTAAAAATCAATTCCAGAAATCAAATAATTTCGAAGATCAAATCAGTAAGTCATTTTTCCTATTTTTAGTTTCAATTAGTTCGATTCTAGTTATATCTTTTAACTAAGTGTAGTTTTTAGTTTCCGAATAGTTTAATTAGTAATTCGCTTGCAAATTTCTGTCAAGTAATGCATGTTTATATGAGTTCTTAGTTTAATTTTCATTCTATTTGTTTAGCTTGTTTTTATCTTATTCAGTTTTAGTCAGTCAATCGATTAGCTGTTAATACAGGTTTAATTAGCCCTTGTTCAGTTTTAGTCAGTCAATCGTTAGTATAATTGTTAGGTGTTAATTCAAACCATTGGTTCTTGTTAAAATTGAAGTCCATACTGAGTTTGTTCTCTGATTAATTAGCTTAATTAGTTGTTCAGTTTAGTTATTATCAAGTGGATGCTTTATTAGTGTTTTAGAACTTAGTTTGTATTACAGCTGAAGAGGTTTTGGTTGAGCAGTAATTGTAGGAGTTAAGAAGGGTAGTTTGGGCATTGGAAAAAGGTAGTTTCTTTAAGAATAGTAATTTCAAAGTAGGAAAAGGGTAGTATATGAATTGTAATGGGTATAGGACCTTCTAAAATAGACTTTAGTATAGATTTCAGCAAATCAGAGGTACTTACTTGAGTAACAAGTTAAAAATAAAGGGACTAAACTGAAAATAATGAAGGACTAAAAGAGAAAAATAAAAATCTGAAGTTTCACCCTAATTTTGCCTATAAAAAGGCATCAACATGCCTTGTTTAACAAGTTTGGAACCCCTGAAACATTCAAAAACCTTCCAGCTTACAATTTTCCCCAAAAAAATCCTCTTCTTAGTAACTGAGATTCAAATTTGATTCTGAAAAAATAAAAAAGAAGTTTAAATCTGAATTTCTGTAGTCTAGACCTTTATTTTTACTCTTAATTTTCTCCAAAATCCAAAAACATACAAAAATGCAATAGAAAAGTCTCAAATATTGTTCCAGCAATTAAACCTTAGGATAATTTCAAGTTTTTGTTATGTATTCACATTTTTAGTTTGATCTTTGGTAACTGAGTGTTAGAGGTGTTTATGTCTGATTTTGGGTAATTTTGAAGTACAAGTGAGTCAATTTGGTAGTCATTTGATCGCTGCATACTTCTGGTGTGGTACGGACTGGTTCGAAGTTGGTTTTGGGTTGAAATTATTCCTGTATTGGCTGGTTGTTGCTGTTATAATTGTTGTTGCTGTGTTGGATAGTTCTTCAGTGAAGCTGACCATCTTCTTCTTCTATTATAATTCATTTCCAGGTACACATTCGAAACACCAGCTGATGTAACTGTTGATTCGCGAAGTTGAAAATGAAATGCTATTCTGAAAAATGTGTATTCAAATTATCATAGTAAAATAGATATTAGATAATACATGCTTGTTTAGCTTTGCTCTTAATTTGTATTGGCTTTGTATAATCTGACGAAAATTTGAACTGCATTGGACTAGCGTAGTTGAAATTTGGGATTGTATTGAACTTTTGGACTGTTAAATAACATCCTGTTAAACTAATTAGAGGACTATGTTAAAATTGGAACTAGTGGTTTAATTTGTCTTAGCTACTGCTATTAATATAGTATAGTTTGAATTTGTTTAAACTTTTCATATGATTTTTCTTTAACTCACTAATAGGTAAGCAAATAAGGTAATCTTAGTTGTGCCTGAAACGCATGGTAAATAATTTGGAGCATCTCAGCGTGTGTATGTGTTCAATTTGAATTAAAACTGGGTTTGATTTAACAACTGAAGGCTTAACCGTCTACCATAAGATAGTTTGGGCTCTAATGCCTTTCGCAGGTGACCCAGACTTTATGCCTGCAATAATTCGCCAAGGCAGGCTGGCCAGTTCATTCCTGGGCTCACGCTGAAGCCCAGTAGTGCTACAACAGTATTATAAAGCAAAATTATTCTTTTCCCTTTTTGAAGGCTGAACCTTTTAAGGCCCAAAAATTGTCAAAAGTCATTAAGATTATACAGGAATATAGGAATTAATTTGCAAATATAAATTTGGGTTTCGAATTAGGTAGCGGGTTCAAATTAAAGGGTCCTCCCTTTTGTTTGAATTCGGGCTTGAATTCGAGACTTGAATTTATAAATGCAAATTAATAAATCCTTTTAGAAACAAATAATAAATAGAAAATCTTAGTTTGCTTTAGTGTTGGCCTTTAAATAAAAATGAGATGAGCCTCGCCAAACCAAAAATGGATAAATTGCGGGGCCCTCATTAAATACTTGATTAAAAATACTTAGAATTCGGGACGGGCCGTTTAGCAAATTTCACGGCCTTCCCAAAAGATAATAACACGTTAGTTTCTTTAGACGCGATTTTAATAAAATTACATTCCTAAATTCGGGTGTGCATTTCATGCGACCCAAATCCAAATTCGAAAACGTTGAATAAGAATGTGTCGAGGATTCGGGTGCATTTCATGTGACGTGATCCGAAAACACGCTCTTAAACGACATTCACTTTCTTAAATAAAATAATAATTAAAAAGCGGTAAATAATCATAAAATTGCACTATAGGCTGGAGCATGTAAAAATTAGATTTTAGTCATTTATAATTTGAGCGACCGTGCTAGAACCACGGGATCCGGGGGTGTCTCACACCTTCCCTCGGGTCAACAGAATTTCTGGTTCGCATACTCCAATTGGGAAGTCGAAATTTTCCTCGATTTGGGATTCAAAATTAAATCGGTGACTTGGGACACCAAAAGTCAATCCTATCCCAAGTGGCGACTCTTAAAAATAAATAAATAATCCAATTCGAATAATGTCAATTTAAATAGAAAAACTCCTTTATACATTTTATCCCCGTGTGACACAAATCCCGCGTTCCTCTAATGTTTTCCAAGTAGCTGTCAAGAACTTCGAACCACTGAATAACGTGATGACGAAAATCAACCTTTTCTCTTTCTTTTTCGAATCAGTACTCAATATAGGGGATACTAATAAAATAAGCTATTTAATTACCCATTAAACCATAGAAGAGCTTAAATGAAATCCCAGAAATCATTCCTAGTTGAGAAAATGAATATGGCAGCCTCAATAGCGCTTGAACTAATTTTTGTATTTAATAAGGATAGCCAAATCAAATCTCTAACAAAGCAGCTGTGAGAGGAAATGAAAATCCGAAAATTGATGCCGAAAACTTGAGAAAAATCGATCTGGACCGCGACCGTAAACCTCCAAACCACGAACTCGACTTGATCGGAACAGAACACCACCGCGAACGACCTTGACAATGGCTATTTCGTGGCTAACTTCAATGACCGGAATACCACCGAGAACGACCTCGACAATGGCTATTTCGTGGCTAACTTCAATGACCGTTCGGGGGTTTCGTTAAATTTTTGGAGTGGTTTAGGTGTATTTTTAGCTAGATTTCATGGAGGAAGACAATAGATTTCATTGCTGTTTCATGATGTTTGACGATAGAGCCAGTCTATGGAGTATCTGTTTCTTTCCTTCCGTTTTTTTTGAGGGAGATGAGAGTCTCTGTTCTTTTTCTTTTAGCTGCTAGCCTAGGGTCCCGTTTCTTGTCTAAGTTCAGAGAGGAAAGCCAAATGAAGGGGAACGGCTGTTTGCTCGTTTGGTTTTCTGGGCAGATTTTTTTTTCTATGTTGGAATGCTTTTTTTTTTTTTCCTTCAGATTTTAGGCGTTAGGTCTTAGGTCTTGTATTTTAGGGTTATTTGTAGGTTATGGCCTATGAGGTATGAGCTTAAGATTATGAGCTTGGAAATTATGGGCTAGATCCGAAAATTAAATCTAAAATAGGTTGTTTGAGCTCAAATTTTATTCTTTCTCCATGAACGACACTAAAATACGCTCTCACTTACTAATTAATCCTACTTAAGTAAAATAACTATTAAAATAAGACTAACCGTTAAAATAATTTTTTTTTATTTTCAAATATCATATAAAAATAAGAATAAGGTACTATTGTTTGTATTTTTTTTTTTATTTTTACGAAAGATATATAATCTAAAAGCAACTAAAATTAAGAAATATTTTTGTAATTTTTATTTTTTTTATAAAATAAAGTAAAAGAGTCAAAACTAATTGCGTGTCTACAATTTCGATATTAGGCCTAAACTAAATATTTTACGCTAAAATGGGTGAAATCTCGGGGAGGGTCAAAAATCACATATCTAAAATTCACATTCCTTTATAGGATTTGCGTGTTGAACGTTGTCTTCCCTTGTAAGCTTTGCACGGAGATTCGATTCTGACTCCTGTTTCTATGCAGCATCGTGCTCTGGATTAGCACATGAGGTTCACTCACCATACTTTTTTGGTGAGTGATTACATTTTCGGGTTTTGATCTGAAGGAGACTATGAACTTTGACTAAGAAATCCCACTGCGGCACCAAATTATTTGACCAAAAGATATTGAAACGTTTTGATTATATCAATTAATGAAGATAAAGAGGTAAATCTTACACTACTGAAAAATAGGCCTATGGCAACAACAGGTAAACCGTTGCAATTGATAGGCCAACCGTTGCCATAGATGTATTGGAACGGTTCAGCGACCGTGACATCCGCTCGCATGCCAATAGATCTACAGCAACGATTTTGGCAACGGTTGACAGAACTGTTGCTATAGATCCAGCTATCGCAACGGTTTTCCTATGGCTGAAGCAACGAGTATTTATGTCAATTGCGACGGTTAAAAACCGTTACTGTATAGTTTATGCAACGGTTGTAAACTGTTACAATATAGTTTATTGCAACGGTTATGTATGCTATTGCAACGTTTGTTTATAGCTATTGTAACGGTTTTATTGCGCCACCGTAACAGTTTTGTTTCTATTGCATTAATTTGTCACACTTTATGGAACGATTTGCAAGACCTATCGGAACGGTTCAGAATGTCTATGGCAATGACATTTGTGCTTATTGCAACTGTTCTATTAGGCTATTTTAAACGTTTAATTGACATTACCACCTAGAAATATTTGTAATTATAACTTGGAAATTATATAAATAAAAAGATAAAACACTTCATAATCTTTCATATCCAATAAGCTAAGAATAACGATAATAGCAAAATGTTTTAACCCAATTACATAAGTTTTACAGTTCAACACTTCAAAAGCTAAAGTTTCAAATGTTATAACAAAAGACTCCAAGAATATCGACAACAACTCAATGTTCTTCTTAAGTATGGTCTAGATCTTCACTATCTCCATCTTCCCTTTCTTCAGTTGCTCCATCTTCCCTTTCTTCAGTTGCTCCACCTACAAAAGAGAATAAATAAAGTCATTAAATAAGAATGGGTATAGCAGAATTTTCTCTAATTGTAACTTTGTAAGTAGAGAATGGGTTGGTTCCATCTTCCCTTTCATTCTTCTAATTGTATAACTTTTAACCATTCTAGTCTTGGCTTTTATAAGCCAATGCCAAATATAAGGAAAAGATCAAACGACGAAAAATTGGGAGATAGGGGATAAATGAAAAATCCTACTGCCAAGGCCAATGCTGACTTTTGGGAAGTCCATCCCAATATGTTTGAATACGAATTAGTTCTTTAACAGGAACTCAAATAAGATAGATTAGAACAAAGTAGAAGCTTCATTCAATGAGAACCACGTCGAGCAACACTTTGCATCAGGTTCTACTAGGGCAGGTACAAACACAAAGGATACGTGCCAACATGCAAATGTCTCTCGAACTTGGATTTAGAGAAATGCTCTCCTAGTCGGAGAACTATCTTGTCTCTTGACTTTTAAAGAATCAAATAATACTAACACTGACTTTAGTCCCTCAAAATTAACACACCAGCAGAAACACCAATATGAACTGAAAACTTTCGAACCTACACTTCATGTCTGAGCATATTCACATAGCATTCACCACTCTCAAGCATCTTAAACATATTGAGTATATCATGGACATTTGAAAAAAATAATCTGGATTTTAAGTGAAAGTACATCAACTAAGACACAACTAGAAACATGCAAAACTCACAAGAACCACTCTTAAAAAGTGACCTGCTAACTTCCTACGACGATTTAGTCTTCTTGCTCAAGCGGGAATCCATTGAAGCTTAACAATTTAGTAAAACAGAACCAAACAAGCATTCACTTTAGATGCAGAAGCATAAACAGGATAAACATATTAGCCGCTGGAAACAAAGTTAATCAAATACGATTACAAACCGACAGTTGTGTGTAACCAACCAATCATCAAGCTAGCGAAAGAATTCTTCCATGTGTCGAGTTGTCAACTAGTCATTTTATCACCTAATACACTGGAACTTCTAATATTCTAAAATGTTATCCATTTAAAACTTTCTGGCTATGTTAATTCCAGTTACAATCATGGTAAAGGATGGAATAAGACATAGAGATAGTATCACCACAACATGGACACCAACCTAGCATTCAGAAGACATCGAGTTCAAAACAACATTGCTAATCAACAATTCATGTGGCTAGCAGAAGAAGAAAACAAATAAAAGCAACAGTCCTTAGCTCAGACATAACTACAGGCAATTTAACTCAGATCTACCAGTCAAACGAGATGGAACATGCTTCTCCAGGAAAACAAACACGCTATAATACCATCTTAGACCAGATTTCTTACATAAATGTGAAACTAAGCAAGGGGATACTACTTCATCTAGTCAGAACTTATGGGGTTTCATCTCGCACTAATACTCTGTCCTTATCAAAAGAATTAATCAAAGTCAATTTTAACGACACACAGATTCAATATTTTGGCACACTTTAGGCACAAAGATGATAACAGAACATCCCATTACAATTCAAAAGGAACAAGTTTGATTCAACGTTCTGCTATCCAAGCCCGAAATCCAAATCCATGTTAGTCAATTACCCCCAGGGCTCTTATTAAATTGAGATCACACCAAAATTAAATCATTGGTTAATATTAAATCAGAGAGAGCAGTGTTAGAAAAGCAACACAAGAAGAAGAAGAAGAAGGAGGAGGAAGAGAAGAAGAGTACGTGCTGACCTTGATTATTACTCCCAGTAGATAAACGATTGATTAGTTGCACAACAGCTTGTTGTGCCGAGGAACAATCACCAGGTGAAGGAGTATTGAATCATGTAACTTTATCTGCTTGTGATGCAGAAGGTGTAGAGTTCATTGGCATTTGTTGCACTTCCTCATGTACTGTTTGTGCTGGTGTAGAAGTAGAATGCAGAGGCAGTGACCTTGGAGCTTTAATAACTCTGTTTGTTTTCAATGACGAAACCTTTAGGTTTCGCAAAGATGCAAGCGATCCAACTGCTATGCATTTTGTTAATTTTTTATTTTTACTTGAGCGCCATTCCTAATTCATGATCCGCTTTCCTCTGTTCAAAAATTAGATACACATGAGAGCCAAGAAGTATTTGAACACAAATAATAGAATGAATTGAGCTATTGAAATGAAGTCACCAAAAGTAAAATAGTCGTCTTACTGTAGCAATCTTTCCGGAAAATAAAGAGCATATGGCAGAGGAGAAATATCTTAAAGAATTAAAGTAGAGAAGAGAAGAAGTTCTTGATTCATATGACTGTATATGTGTTCACCAAACAAAAGATCCTAAATAAGGTTATAAGGGTTCTGGTAAAAAGAAAGTTATCAATTAACAAGCCATTTGAATCATTATATCAACAGTCAGCTGATCAAGAAATGCTGGAGGGAAACTTGTTTGCTTCTGCTTTGAAACTATCAGGATATCAATCAAAACTAGATACATCAGTACCACCCATATTATTATGCTTTGATTAGCATTCATTATGTTAAGAACAACGAGAACAAATACTAGATGTTCACAACAGAATTATTGATGAACGCCATTTCAAACCTATGACTGAAAGCCAAAAGAATTATCACAGAACGTCTTTTCAAACGTATGACTGAAAGCCAACAGAATTACCGCAGAACGTTTTTTCAAATCTATGACTGAAAGCTAAAAGAAAAAGAAAATGAACGTTGGCCTAACTCACTTCATTATATAAAATCGTTATTTACATCATCTTGGCTTTTCAAGTTTCCTAAGATGCCAAGATCTGTTATAAAACCAAGGCAAATAAAGTGCTTAGCTTCATTGGTAATGGCTAGCCAGTTGTAAGAACTCGGTACAATCTTCATGCTATATATATAGTAGTAGTTGACATTCAATCGGACTGAAATACCTAAGTAGAGAAGACACTTGCCAAATCCACCACATAATTAGTGAATGTCTCATGTAGAGTTTACATGTCCAAACCCAGACAATCCACAAAGCCTGGATGAAAAAGTGGAAGAGGTTTGTTTTTACTTTATTTATAACTATTACTACAATAGTGTTTTAAATGACCGAATGTTTGTGATAAGTAGAGTGGGATCACCTTCTCACATTCCCAATATTATTTATTTGTTCAAAAA
The DNA here is from genome assembly GCA_026770625.1 of Nicotiana glauca. Taxonomy (NCBI): domain Eukaryota; kingdom Viridiplantae; phylum Streptophyta; class Magnoliopsida; order Solanales; family Solanaceae; genus Nicotiana; species Nicotiana glauca. Next base: position 9,980 of record MU749740.1, on the reverse strand, counting down.
TTCAATGGACAACTAAACTATTTGTCTAGTTTTACAACAGTGAACCTGATATAACGAAAATCTGAGTTCATTGGATTTCCCCTTCTTCTTGAATCTTGAACAAGTTATATTAGCTTTCGACATTCACACAGAGTAAAAAAGACCAACAATATAGACTTCAAATGAATGTATTGCTCCTTAGCATGTAGTTAAATAAACAAAAAATAAGCACCTCTCAAGTAACAGACAAAGAATACAGCTAGAACTGAGAAATCACCCCATTTAGAGGCGCTATCAAATAGGACTGATAACACTTATAACACTTGTAATTTGCTAAAGACACTGCTAGAGGAAAGAAGAGCAAAGCCAAGGAAGGAACAAACTGATTTCTTTGATTATGTCTTAGAAGAACTTCAAAGGAAGGACGCAATCCTCACGGAGGCAATAGCTCTAGATTTGATGTTCGTACTGTTCTTTGCCAGTTTCGAGACCACCTCTCTGGCTATAACTTTGGCCACTAAATTTCTTCACGACCATCCATTGGCTTTAAATGAATTAACAGTAAGTGTGACTAATCTTGTTCAACTAATCAGCCTCGTTTTTACATGCCAGTAATAACGGGTTTATAATGCTTTCAGGAGGAATGCAAAAAAGCTATGATTTTGAGAACTCATCGGAAAATCTGCGAGAAATTTTTGTAGCTTTTATACAGGGATTGATTTCCTTCCCTATACTATTATATTATCATTTCTTCATTAAACCAATCATTAAAGGAAAGCAAACATTGTTTCACCCAAAAATAACTGGTTTGACACCACAAAATTTAAAAAAAAACAAGAAAAAATTCAGATTCACAGCCCTAGAGCAATCCTACCTACAATTGCCAAAAAAACCCTAAACCCCATTTTAGAACATCAATTCTCTCCCTTCTCTCTACTTTCTCTCTCTAGGATTCTTGGCATTTTTTCTTGAGAGCTTGGCAGCCATGGTTGCTGCGAGCTCTCCCCAGCCATTGGTTGTGGGAGAGACAATCCATAACTTAAAAGAACCAGCAACAGACGTTAATACAAAACAAAGCTATGCTACCCAGGTGCGTTCCAAACAAGCTGATGCAACTGTGTCCTAGATGGAATTAGTTCCAGTGGTTATCGAACATGGACATACAACAATCCAATTTACTTGGGATGAGGTTAATGAATTCACAAGAGAAGAAGGCTTGCATCAAGCAGTAGTTATGAAGTTTTCATATGGCAAACCTGACTTACTGGAGCTTAGAAAAGTTTTCTCAGCACAATTTGATATTCAAGGACGTTGTAACATAGGCTACTGGAATATAGGCATATCTTAGTAAGATTTGATTTATTCAACGATTATGTTCAGTTTTTATCAAGATCAACCGGATATATCAAGGCAAAAGGTGAAGAGTTCTTTTTCAGAACTTTTCCATGGACTATAGGATTCAATCCTAAAGAAGAAACATCCATGGCAGTGATATGAATTTCTTTACCAGGTCTGCCACCTAACTTCTTTGCTAAAAGATCCATAATGTCAATTGCATCTGCATCTGGGAAACCTCTTGCTATGGACAAAGCTACTCAAGATCGTACTCGTCCAAGTGCTGCTAGCAGTGGCGAAGCCAGGAAATTTAATAAGGGTGTTCAAACATTTGCTATTGGACTATGTAAGGATGTTCAAAGTCTATTTTTAATCAATAACAAATAATATTTTACCTTATACGGAGTATAATTTTCCGGCGAAGGGTGGTCAGTTGACCACCCTTGAATGCATGTAGCTTCGCCCCTGGCTGCTAGAGTAAAGATGTTGCTGAATCTTTTAGACAAACATCCTAAAAGAATTAGGTTGGAAATTTTAAATATAACGGCTGGAAAATCAATTGAATTTTTCCAGGAGGTTAACTATGATAATTTACCCAAGTATTGCACTTTTTGTAAACATCAAGGACATGAAGAAAGATCATGACGCTTGATGAGACACAAGGAAAAAGATTCTGAGGAACTTGAACAAGGAATAGGGGCGGTGAATGATAAAATCCATGTTGGTGAGTTGGCTAATATAGAACAGCTAAAAGGGGATGCTAGGGAATATTTGAATGCTAAAAGAGCTGGGCAACTAGATGGTCTATGAGCAAAAGAGGTGATGCAAGTGGAAGTGAACCAAACTGATGCTTTACAGAAGGGTAAGGAAAGATTGATATCACGTACTGCATTAGGTTATAAAGGGGATGAGGTTGGTGGTGATAGCAAAGCTTGATATTCTGGCAATGGTGGGAAAGGAAGGTGAAAGTGGCGACAATGGGAGTGTACAGCAAATAGTGGTCAAGGCTGCGGGCCATGGTGGTCTTGGAAAAGATAAGCAAAAGGCAGCTGGAAGGGCCCTTCATCATGATATTGATGTGGGATCAACTAGGGGTAATGGGAATACAACGGCCATTATTAATAATATACTAAATGATGTTCCACCGGTAGGATTAAACTATAGTACTATTAATAGGGAAAATATTAATGCATTAGCTGGAAAGGAATCACATAAAGTTAAAGATGTAGTGCAAATCCAGTCACAATTCCATCGACTTTTGTGCAGCAATTCTGGAAAAATAATTCACGATGCAAAAATAATTGAAGACTTTGTGGAAGTGGACAACGCGGCAGTTGAAAGGGTTGCAATGAATAAAAGTCATACTGAGCTTAATAGTAAGGAAGTGAATCATGGTTTGCAAGAATCAGGAGAGAAATCAGTGTTCAAGCAGGAGACGAATCGAGACACAAGTGAACCAACTGATAATTCATCAACAAAAGTGTTAGGGCTGGGCAAAACAGGAGAAAAACCATAAACTACTACGTTGAATGCATGTGTTGATCCTGCTGCTACTGATGTATATAAGGAGCGACAAGCAGGAGCTGATCGTGGAGCTACTGATGTTACAATTTTGAAGCCTACTGTTACAATGCATGATACTAGTGATCGAGTAGCTACAGGTGTTGCTAAACCTACTGAAATTCTGGAAAATTTCAGTCCATTAAACGAATCAACTGGGCTACAAGGGGTTACTGCCAGCAATTTTGTTGGAGTGGGTTTAAATACCTCACATCATGAGGTACCTTCAAATGACATATTTGATCGATGTATACAACAGTCACATAATCAGAACACATTGTCCATGATATCGTCTGCAACAAAATATCCAAAAGGGACTGTCCAAACAAACGATGTACATGAAGGTGAAATGAGTGAAGACTTATGTGGTGAAGCTATCCAGAATTTAAATGAGTTTTAGGAGGAACATGAAGAAGGTGAACTATCAGGTACAGTTTATAAGCTTAAATTGATCCAACATCCCACTGGACAGGTAACTACTACAAGAGGAGTGGCTGCACATTTTAACTTGACTCCTACAAACACCCTCCAAGCGCTTGTAAATGTTTCTGTTGCTAATTGCGTAAATGAAAGACATGAACTTCAGCAGCTTGTTGAAAGCAATTGAAAAACAGTTGAAAAAATCGAAAAGAAGGGACAGGAAATAAAAAAAATGCAATTGTTCCAATTATCAGTGTGGAGGAAAGAATTTTACTGGATGAGATGAAAAGTCCAAAACCTCTTAGATGTGCATATTCAACTGGCTCAAAAACAACTTCACAAAAGATGAAAGCTCTAGTGGAAAAAAGACAAGAACCAAGTAGTGAAAAAAGAACGAAGAGGCATGAACCATTATGGATGGTTATACAACATGAGGCTAATCAAAAACTAGAGGCAAGTCTACGCATTGCTAATACAGATGAAGCTAAAGAAATCGAATTGATTGATTCTTTTCTGGAAGAGGCGGCCACAAGTGGAGATTTCTTTACTGAGCATAATGAAAACAATGAGGTGAATCAAGGAATAGCACTCAGGCAACTCCCAATGAGAGCGGCAAAGTAAAAAGGGGCTGTGACATCCACATCTACGAGGTCCAATAGATCGAAGAACAAATGAAGAATTTTGAAGATTATTTGAAGAAAGTCAAAGAGAATTTGAAGGAAGTTCAAATTGAAGAACTCTCAAGTTTGATAAAAGCGGGGCAAGACTATAATTTCTACATTATTGTAGTTTATCATTTTCAAAGCATCATCAATTGTAATAGTGTCATATAGTGTGTTTTAAACTCTATGGTGATCATAGAATACTTGGTTCTTTCAAGTTCCTACTTTTTACATGCTTGCTAGAAAATGAGGTTTTTTATTTGCCTCAATAGGATTAGTAAGGTAAGGTCCATGCCCCCCTTACGTGTACTTCTCCGTTGTGGTTGTGTTGCTTTATTATTAATAAAAAACTACTAGGCACGCCTAGTCGTATATTTTGCCAAAAAAAAAAAGAGCAATCCTACAGCAAGCAATCGATATAAATATAAATACACCAGCCCTAGAGCAATTCGACAACCTCCATGGATAGATTGAAGAGTTAAAAAAATGCATCAAAATAACTTACATGGCTAAAATCATTGCTGTTGGATTTAGGGATTTGGGGAGAGCACCTATTTTGAGGAAATTTGCTCAGATGCCTTAAAAATTTTGCCACCCCCTTTACGATACCAAAAATTTCGCCACACCCACTAAATCAACAAACCTCCATGGATAGATTGAAGAGTTAAAAAAATGCATCAAAATAACTTACATGGCTAAAATCATTGCTGTTGGATTTAGGGATTTGGGGAGAGCACCTATTTTGAGGAAATTTGCTCAGATGCCTCAAAATTTCGCCACCCCCTTCACGATACCAAAAATTTCGCCACACCCACTAAATCAACAAAACTTCTGTGTAAAAATCGATTAAACCAAGTTCAGAGAGTGCAAGAGAGGAATACGATAGAGAGGAAGATTTTTGGAGATAGAGGCGTTTGCAATCGAAGAACTTGTCTCTGAGGGTTCAGTGCAATCGAAGAAGTCTGAGGGTTCTTAATTTGGGGGTATTAGCTATAGCTTTGGATGTATCACAATTTGAACAGGGAAAGGACGAAAACGGTCTTTTTACATAATATTTATTATTAAAATTATTCAAAAATAAAATAAATAGGGGCTATTTTTGCGGGTTTAACAAAATTTAAGGGGGAAAATAAGGAGGAAAAATATAACCGTTCCAATAGAATTTTTTACAATAAAAGAGTTATAGTAGATAAATTTATTGGGATGGTTTATATAATCGTTGCGCCAGATTAATCTATGGCAATGGTTGTTTTACAATTGCAACGGTTGTATAGCTTAAGTGTGCTGATATCACCTAAATGCTATTGTAACGATTGTAACCGTTACCATAACTATTCTATGGCAACGGTTGTTCAACCGTTGCTAAAATAACTGTTGCCATAAGTCCTTTTTCTGGTAGTGTTAGTCAAGCATAATAAGTTCAGACCTCTCAATAAAGTAGAAGATATAGAATGTGATAAAGTAGGTGCAATCAATCTTATTGGTATTTTCTCTCCCATCGGTCAGTAGAGAGAATTGTTTACATCATATTTGTTGGATTTCTCTCCCCCTTGGAGGTATTGAAATCTTTCTATTAAAAAGAGGATTACAAAAGGAACGAAAAAAAGGAAGCAACCTTCCCAGTAGGAGGTTCTCCCCCTCTATATATAGCTACGGAGTCTGATGTATTCATGGATGGATGCAGAGGCAGAGTCAGGATTTTGAGCTTATGGGTTCGCAATTCTAATCATTAAAAGGTAATGGGTTCTAAATTAATTATTTATACATATATAATAGATTATGTAAGAGAAATACAAGGTTCGAATCAATGTTACTGGGTTTGGCCGAACCCGTCCGAACACTCTACCTCCTCCACTGGATGGATGTATTTCTATACCACGACCGTTAGTGTCGTCGGCCTCTGAGTGTGATTTCTTAGTCGTAGCAAATACCAGGGGTACATGGTTTGGAGCGAATCATGACATTTTTTATTGTCCCGCGCTTGGGCAGGATCCCAGTTAGATCGACCATAATGGCCAGATTTCGACTAATACACTAGTTAGAATATAATTCTCGTATAGCCCGGATCCAAATTGACATACAAGTCCAATTGTAATACCCATAGTCACACACCACTTTTACGAATTTAAGACACGCTGCTGTTTGCCGTGCATGAAAACGAAAGGATTACAGGCAATGATGCAAACTACATTTTGATAGACAAACTGCTACTAAAAAAACATGAAGTAGTTAACCGCTAATAAGGTAAACAAAAGAAACATAAAAAATAGAAAAACCAAAAGTAAAAGAAATCTATAATTAATACCACTACAAATTAAAGTTCACTTCACTTAGTCTTGGACTTGTTTTCTTCAACAACAGTAGTAAAATAAATAACTATAGCTTTAGTTCCCTCAGCAATGCCATGTTTTCCAAGTTCTCCAGGCAACACCATCTTCACAGCACCTTGAATCTGTTGCGTTTTTTCTTTAAAGGGTGTGAATGGGAAATGGAAGAGGCACCTTTTTGATTGCACCTCTCCATGTCACCCTTCCTTTCGCTATAAATTTAGAGGCTTGGCCTCATTTTTAAGATATGAAAAAATCTGAAATCTTCTCCCCTCTTTTCTACATTGTTGCATTATTTTCTAAATAAATATAAGTGTCAAGTGTGATTTGCTTCGTCTGTTGAGTTCGCTGAAATTCTGTAGTTTTGATTGCAAGTATTGCAGAATAGTTATTCCGTTCTATCCTGAGAGGAATTAATCCAAAACAATGGGCAACAGTGAGGGGATTAAATTCCTTACTTGTGGGCTCGAAATTATTATTTTCTGTTTTGTAGAACTAATATTTTTATGCTTTTCTGATTTTGTTGTTTCGAACACATACTACTAACAATCTTAAAGAATTTAATGAATCATTGAAAGATGGTTGATAGAAGAAAATATTTGAAACAAGAAGGTTCCCTGTCGGTCATGGAATCGACCATGGAATCAGAAATTAAAGATGAAAAGAATTATTTTCGGATGCTGATAGAGAGGAGAATTGGAGCGGAAATATTTTTACGTGATGATTGAAAAATCAATAATATTAAAGTTGTTACCTCATTTTCTACTCGTGTTTCTCTTATTAAAGTCACCTTTCTATGGTGTACGAAACCGATGCCAAAGAGTTATTGTCAGTTGGTTGATTTGTGAAGCCGTTATACCATAATATTTTGTCTCCTTAACGAAGACTAAAGTAGAAAAATATTTTTGTTGGTTGAGTTGGCAGCGTTGTTTAAATGGACTCTAATCTAACAATTCAAGTAACCATAAATGTGTGGCAAAATGTGAATATCATAATCATGATTCACATTTTAGCAAACTGAGGAAACGAGGATATGAAGGAAAAAGGAATTACATGCAGAAGCAAAACAAAAGCACTATTCTTAACAGAGCGGGTTTTGATTATTGAACAATGAATTCATGAGTACTAATAATATTCAGATTGATCACTATGAGAAGAAAATACAGAGTCTTTGACCGGAGGAAACTACGCCATGCGCATCCTTCGGCTTGAGTGGATTTCTTCCTTGACACAATAATTGCGAAGGTAGACGCAAATAGGAAGACGTTTCCAACTTTGACAAAGAAAATTACAGTGGCGAATTTTGAGAAGTTACTGTTGCTATTTGTTGGACGTTAATCACACTTGGTTTAAGTGCAAGATGTTTACTGCCATTGTCGATGACATGAATTGTCGTAAAGCGAAAGAAAATAACAAATGAGTCCATAAAATCCAAATTCATCATTGAAGAATTGTATTTATGGACTAATTTAAAAGGAAAAAAGGTAAATTGAAGTGATATCCTCACGATATTAGATGACCTTTCATGAAGATGGTCAAGACAAAACATCAATAGATGATTTCAGAAGAAAGTGGCAATAAATTCGGATTTTGCTTTCTTTTACTCTACTCATTTAATTATCTATCATTTTCCATTAATGGATAAGTATCTAATTACGTTATGATAGATAGTCATGATCTCAAAATTTATATTTTGTTAGCATGCCATAAAATTAATTAGTTAGTTGGTATATAACTTTGGTAGCATACTTGAAATTATTTGAAATATTATTTTTAAGATTGCAAGACATGAATTAGGCTTACACTAATACTTGAAAATATTATTGAGACCATGAATATAATATATGTAAAGATGAACATATATGTGTTTGATTAGAGAAAGAGATCACACTGTTTAAAGTGTTGCAATGGTTTAGTTGGAAAACCATGTGGAAAGGTAATTAAAATTCTCGTATTTTCTACACCGTTATGGAGAATAAAATCCTAGTGATTTTTTACTCATACTTCGAGATCAAAATCTGTGTAATTTTTTACTCGTTCGTTAAGATTAAAATCTTCGTGACTTTCTATTCATTTGTCAGAAATTGAAGTCTAAGTGACTTTATACTCGTTTTGGAGATTAAAATCTTAGTGATTTTCTACTTGGTTTGAAGATTAAAAACTTCACCGTTTATTAAATTTGATTGTATCACATATTATTCGGTTTGAATATTAAAACTTTACCGTTTATTAAATTTGATTGTGTCACATATCATTCGGTTTGAAGATTAAAAACTTCACCGTTTATTTGATCTAGTTGTATCAGATGTTACTCAGTTTGAAGATTAAAAACTTCACCGTTTATTAATTCTGAATGTGTCAGATTGGTTTGAAGATTAAAAACTTCACAATTTATTAATTCTGATTATGTCGTGACACAATCAACAATTCTTGTGGTTGGCTTAATAACGTAATAGGGGCGTTGAATATGAATCTCCTTTTGAATAAATATGTTTGGAATATAAAAATTATTCACCAAACGATCACCCCTTAGTTACCGCAATCTAATAGATTGCGGAAAGATAGAATAGAACGTCAAAGGAGACGATGAATGCCTAGTTGATAAGTTTTGGTTTACCCAAAACTTGTGGGGGGAAGCTATGCTTACAGCTTACTGAATACTCATTCACGTTCCCCATAGCAAGACACATTTCATTCCATATAAAAAAATAGAAAAGAAGAAAAACTCCAGTTGAAATATTTCCAAGTGTGGGGGGTATTTGGGTAAAGTTTAAGTTCTTAAACCCAAAAGGATAAAAATCGGATCGAACACTGTTGATTCCGTTTGATAAGATATGCAACAAATAATAAGGCATATCGTTTTTCGATTCATAAATCGTAAAATCCCGACATTCAGATTAATACGTTTATCGAATCAGATAATGTTGAATTCTTTGAGAATAGTTATCCGTATAAAAAGGAATGTGATTCATCTAATGAAATATCTACGAGAAATTAGGAAGAAGCAAAGGAAAGTACGTTGAATTAGAAAATTCCAAGATGTAGTAAACGTCAAAGGATAGCTACTTTCTTTGGACCATATATTCTGACATTCTTGTTGGAAAATGAGCCTCAAACGTTTAAATAAATATTGTCTTCTTCGAAAGCATAATATTAGAAGAGGCAGTCAATATATAGTGAGATAGAATCCATATTAAGTAATCATACTTGGGAATTAGTTGATCTTCCTCCAGAAAATAAACGTTTGACTTCTACGTGGATTTTCATAAAGGAAATGAAAGTTGATGGTACTATTCAAAAATATAAGGTAAGATTATTTGTCAAATGATTTAGAAAACGAAAAGGTCTTGATTATTTTGATACATACTCACCGGTAACGAGGATTACATCTATTCAGGTATTAATAGCGTTAGCCGCCGTGTATGGCCTTAAAATCCATCAGATGAACTTAAAGACAACCTTCTTAAATGGAGATATGGAGGAAGAAATTTATATGAAACAACTTGAAGGGTTCGTGGTTCCCGCAAAAGAAAAGAAGGTGTGTCGACTTGTTAAGTCACCTAAACAATGACATGAGAGATTTGACCAAATAATATTGTCAAATGGTTTCAAAAATTAATGAGTATTGTGAGCACGTGATTTTTACCCTAAGCAAATTATTCCAAAAATGTCAAATAAAATGATTTTACAATTTCAA
>MU749738.1:35158-54440 GCA_026770625.1 Nicotiana glauca | reverse complement strand
AAAAAATGTTTATTTTTGTTTTGTTAACGGCTAAATGAAATTTCCTTGTTTTGGATCAAATTCGTTCGGATGTGTAGGAGAAAATTAATAAATCGTATAGTTTGTCGTAGAAATGCACAATTAATTAACTCTTTTTTGTGCTACTGTACTTAGCGTCCATATTTATTCCCTATTTAGCAACTTTGTAGTTAGCTAAGTAGTTTGGCTATGATTGACCACTGTTAAACAAAAATCAGTGAGTTGGTTTCTTTGAAAATCGATGAAGTTGGTATTTCATCTCAAACTTAGGTACTGAACCCTGAACATATAATAGCATGCTTTAGGTGCGAGTTAATATATCATCGTGATTGTGTATACGTTCGCGTAACATAATTACGGTTCTAAAATCAATTTAAAGTATGCGTTCGCGCAATCTCAATCAAATTTTTTTAATAATAAACAAAGCGTTATTAATTGTGGATACGTTCGCGTGACACGATTTTTGACGCGCCAAAAGAAAAGAGTATACGTACGCGTAACTCAATTTTTTAATTTCAAATAATTCAAGTAATTTAAAATCGATAAAAAGATAAATGCACATAGGTCCTAAAAATGAGTAGTTAAATAATTAAGCCGAGTAATAATCACTAAGCGACCGTGCTAGAACCACGGAACCCGAAAATGCCTAACACCTTCTCCCGGGTTAACAGAATTCCTTATCTAGAATTTCTGGTTCGCAGACTCTTTAAAAATAAAACTTCCTCGATTTGGGATTTAAAATAAACCGATGACTTCGAACACCGCAATTTGTTCCAAGTGGCGACTCTGATGATCTAAATAATCCCATTTCGAACAATGTCACTTTAATTGGAAAAACTCCCTTATACACTATCCCTCTCGGGACGGGGTGTAAAAAGGAGGTGTGACAGCAAGTATGACTTTTTCTTTTGCCTGCTTGACAAAATCTAACAATAATTGTCCACAGCTTCCTCAACATGTGAACTTGATACTTCTAAATCAATTGATCACGCCTATTATGGCCCCACTTAAGGACTTGCATTAAATTGTACGGAAAATGGTCAAAACCGTCCCTAGAGTATTGCAGTTGGTACAGTAATGCTTTCCGTCCACCTATTTTAAAAAAATTATCCTCACTATTATCTTTTCGGCTTAAGAATGCCCTTACGACTAACGGCCATGTTAGATAAAAAATAATTAATTAATTTCCACGTGTCATAATGGAAAAAAGGTCAAATTGCCCATAGACTATTGGAGTTGGTACAATAATATCCCCCACCCCCTCTAGCGTGTGTGCGTTCATATTTTTCTTGTTCTTCTCGTTTTTTTTTACCTTGCACTCTATTTGAATAATCACTACAAACATCACTAAAGTTTAATTTTTAGACAACCAATTTTTTTTGTCACCAATACTTTATGTCATACAACTTTCAAAGACCCAGTTAGGCAAAAAAATAAATAAATAAATAAATTAATTTTCATGTGTTATTGTCCCATTAGCCTAACTTAAGACTCACCTAAATTAAAATAAACCCACCCACATTCTAAGACCCTTTTCCTCCATTTCTTTCTCGTCTTTCTTTTAAAAATTATTTCACCAACTAGAACTCTCATACACCCTTTTTTTCCCCTAAGCAAACAAAACTCTCTCGTATAGTTAATCACCTTCCTCTTCCTATTTCTTTGTATATTAAATGTACACATCAATACTCCTATTTTTTCCATCACAAAAATATCATTAATCATCAATTTTTCTTACTACACTTTACTGCTTCATACAATAAGTTCAATCAAGTGTTTATTACAGTCACATTCACCAATAAGTCGTATTCTCGCATATTCTCAGGCATATGATCTCAAATATTTCTCTTGATTTAACCGTCTCCTGTTTAAAATTGACGGTGTTGATATAACCTGAAGAACATCCTCGTACAATAGCTTAATTTATGGACATGGCCGGATGTTTAGACTATGATAAACCAATGAAGAAAAAAAAATAGTCGAGGTCCGAGCAGAGACCAAATAAATCATTGGTATAATCAAAATTGGGCGCAGAATTGTCAGGAAATATACAACAAAAAATATTGTAAATACTCAATGATCATTACTATTGGCAGAAAAATAACTTATTAAACCATAAAATCTTACAATGAATCATTAATTTCAAAGAGTACCTAATTTCACTCAAAAAATTGATTTAATAAAAATTGTTAATTTAAAAATTAAATTAAGGCCGAAAATTTTGAGATGGAGAGGGAGATCCGTGGGCGTTGAAGGGTGAAAATCTAAGACGGAGTAGGCTAATAAGTGGATATGGGGTGAGGTTTTAATTTAAGCCAATAGAAAATTAACACATAATAAATAATAAATATTTTTCTTAATCAAAATAGGGCTGTTAGTTTTCAGGGTATGAGTGGGCCGAAAAGTTGACGTTAGGGGCATAAATGGGCCAGATTTTTAACGGTGAAGATAATTTTTACAAAATAGGTAGAAGGAGGGTATTTTTAAACTTAAGCGAATAGTCTAGGGATAGTTTTGGCCCTTTTTCGTAAATTATATTGTAGCCGAGGTTATGAGATCTGAAGAAAAATAAGGACGGGTTCCAAATCCACCGGAGCCTTTTATCGCTTAGAACTAGCATCCCCAGTTTAGTAGTGTTCAATATTAAAAGTCATAAAATTGTACTAATCAACATAAACTCCAACAAATGTAGGTTGAAAACATTGGTTTGAGCCTCTTCCTCCTGAGTCCTGATGGAGACTGATCAGTTGTTAACAAATTGGCCCGCTAACCTTAGTGTCCAGATATTGTCGCGGGAAAGAAGCTTTTTTGAATCAATAAAGGAAGTGGAGCGAAATATGGAGTTGTTAAGAAACTATCGTGTGCAGTATATATTGGTATACCCCTGACTAGAGACTTGGCGTGGTTGTGGTTGGATAGAATCGTCTTTCCTTTTTCTATAAGCCTCGGTCTGTGGAAGCCTTAGCGACTTGTTCGCTTGATGGGTTCAGTCTTTAGTGGATTAGCATCAAGTTTTTCTTTTTCCGTTTCTGCATTCCTGCATGACCTAAATTTTAGGTATGCCCTTTGCCCTAAAGGAACTCGCGTCCTTCTATCGTGACTTTACGCGCTCAAGTTTGCGTCATTATTCCTGACTTGCCAGCTTGATCGCTTGTCTTATTTACCATTTTCTTAAAGGGTGGTTTATGTCTGGTCCTTTCGGGTCGCCTGACCTGGGCTGATGGCGCTTCGTAACGGCTTGTCAGGAGTCCAGCGACTCTCCAAGGCTTCGATGTACTAGTACCTGCCATCTCTCAAGTCACAAGAAAAGGCCCCCAAGGGCGTAGCAGAAAGAACCACTTCGCCAACTGGCATTACCTGCGATTTCGTCTCTCTCAGTGTGGTCAGCACTAGGTGTTTCCGAGCAGCGAGGCTTACACCCATTCGCATTAGTTCATCCAAAGTTCCTTACCCTTATGCACGAATTATTGAATACGCCATCTTCCTATCAAGGTTAAGGCTTGCTGGCTGAGACTGATAGAAAGAAAGGATGGGGGGCAACCATGCATGGTACTTCTTGACCCTGTCTCCGAGGGACAGTTGAACTAGCGACTCATGAATGCTGCCGCGTTGGATGAGCCAATAACTCGAAGGCGTTCGGTCTGTGTTTTGAGCGAGAATCACATCCTTACCTTATCTTCACCATGATACGGACTCCAAGTTCTTATAGCAGAGCACGAGCAGATTTATCATCAATATGATGAATGGAATGGAAACAAGAGATTTCATCTCCCACAAAAATAGCAAGTGGTTGGCTAGATCCTACTGCAAGCACTCTTTATTCTTTCCCATCCTTTCTTGTTATCCCATCCTTGAGAATGAGTTGGATTTGGAAGCTAGGCTCAGATAGAACGTATAAGTAGGCTTATTGGAATAAAATCTCTTAGTGAGAGAGTTGAGAAGAGCTGAGGATTCCTCTGTTTTCAGGGATTCTTCTTTATATGACGTACTTGCAATCCCATCTAGAGTCTTGTCCCGATGCGAAAAAAAATCTTTTTAAAAGGCATCTCAACGAAAGAGGACTGAGAACCATAAGGCGAGCGCCAAAACGCTAGCACAAACTACTCCTACAGACACGCAGATAAGGTGGCGTGGGGACAAACATGCCACCATTTTTACCAGATATGGGTCCGAACTTGGTGAAGAGTATTCTCCCACAATATCTGTTGGTAGGTTGGCTTCCGGAGTTTGAGTCTCAAGCTAGGGATCACCGCTTCTGGCAGAAGCTCCGAGATAAAATAGCAATCATTATAGATAGACTTTGAGATGCTTGAATAGCTACATCCTAGCCTTTTCGTTAACTGGATCTCCTACCTCCACTGTTAATAAGTGGCCGCAAGACTCGAATCCTAGACCTCTGCTTGCTATACTTATTCTATTATGCATATGAAATTATAACTGGGCAACCCCATGATCGTGATTTGATCATCATTAGGTGGTGAGAAAGCACGTCTTACGACGAAGGGGGAGCATTACGCCCAATCAAGAGAGCTCCATAGCCGAAAGCATCACTAGCTTAGGCTCTGACCGCGTGCCTGTTGAAGAATGAGCCGGCGACTCATAGGTAGTGGCTTGGTTAAGGGAACCACCGGAACCGTAGTGAAAGCGAGTCTTCATAGGGCAATTGTCACTGCTTATGGACCCGAACCTGGGTGATCTATCCATGACCACGATGAAGTTTGGGTGAAACTAAGTGGAGATCCGATTTAATTTTTTCTCGACTGGCCTATTACGCACTCGGGCCCATCTACTACACGTTAATAATGGTTTTGGTGGAGCGAGATCTGAGGCTCCCAAGAACGATCAATCTCCCACTTGTGTTTCTATTTCGGTTTGCTGCCAGTACAAACTGAGTTTGTTCATATATAGAAAAAGTAAACTACATTGAAACACTTAACACAATAAGATTCGATTGTGTATACACCCTTTGTGTTTTAAAATAAAATTCTTGATCCTCCTACGTAATGGGAATTATACATAGTAACTCACACTAGTATTTTCATTGTATAAAGGAGTTGATTGTTTTAGTTTTAAAAATACAGGTGTTTAAGTGCTAGAACCTCCTCGGTAAGCTGATAATAGCGGAGGCGGAGAGTAACTTCCTACGGTTCATTTAGATTTAAGATTGATGAAGATGATGATGATATGTCATAATATTTTAGGGAAAATTTCACATAAGAATAATTGGGCTCCCTACTTTTCAATTGAGATTTTTACATGCTTGGTCCCTTTTTAAGAACTATTCTCATAAATGATAGTAAACTTTGTTTATTTCAAAAATAGCACATATTTTTACTTTTTAGCACTTTCACATTGATAACTCAATTAACTAAGGGATCCCTCTACATTAATATACTTTTTACTACATTTTCTTTTCTCCCACTCTTTCATAAATAATGTATTGGGGAAAATTATATACATAAATGAATATTGACGTGGCATGACACGTGGAACTATCAAAAGGTTATAATTGATCAAAGAATCATAGACCGGTGCGGGTAAAAAGAGATACGAGGCAAAAGGACAAAAAGAGATACGAGGCAAAAGGACAAAAAGAGGTACGAGACAAAAGGGAGAAAAAGAGATACGGGAACAAAAGGAGGTACGCGATAAGGAGCTCGGAAGCCCCGTCCCTATTTGAGCGTAATTACGTATGAGTTAAGGGAATGATAACGAACCTGGTCAAAAAAGAAGATAAAGATACAACATTTCAAGGGAAATAAATACCGAAACCGTTAAGGAATATTTATATTCAATGTAATGATTATGTAACGCAATATTTAATGTCATTAAATATCCATAATAGCCTCATTATGACTTAGATGTAACGTACATTTTCAAAGATTCTCCAAAGAAACCTATAAAAGGAGAAATATGTAATCAGTGGAGGGACAAGTGATTATTGGAATATATTCTGATTTACTAGCTTTCATATCTGAGTACTTGGAAATTATTTTCTCTATTTATTTTTCGATTATCAGTAACCCGATTATCCTATTCTCCAGATTTTACTAAAAACTCATTTTTTGGTTAAACAAATTGGTTCTGTTATCGAAAATCTAATAATCAACTATATTTCTACTTAATTTTCTTGTTCATATCAATCATGTCTAACAATAACGACAATACCCAAGGACTTCCAGAAATTCAAACAATCCAACAACTTCAAGGAGATTCTCCACCAGGTTCTCCACCAGGTTCTCCACGAGGCTCCCCACGACAATCTCGTGAAGGCACTCCTGATGGATCTCATGCAAATGGACATGATCAACTCGATAATGTTGAAGATATGAATGAGGAATTGCAAAAAATAATTGCTTCTCAAGTTAGTAAAGCTCTTCAAGTCTTCGTTAACCAGTTACCTGCTGCTCCACCCATACCAACCCCAAACAATAATACTTTAGAGAACCCCCGTTCTGGACTGGTTAATTTAGGCAGTGGTGGAACTCCTAGTGAAATGCAAGAAGGACACCCAGGTAATCTAGTTAATTTTGATTTACAAAATCTCGTACTAACCTTGCAGAAATAGCTTAAGGAGCAAAATGAACGCATAGAACAAATACCTGGGGTACCGCCTGTGATCAAAGGAGTAGACATAGACAAATATTCTCAACAACCATGAAAGCCGAGTGTCACCCCCCTCCCAATTCCGAAGAAATTTAAAATGCCTGATATTCCAAAGTATGATGGAACATCAGACCCACGAGACCACGTCTCTACATTCACCACAGGAGTCAAGGGGAATGACTTGACTAAGCAAGAAATTGAATCGGTCCTGGTCAAAAAATTTGGTGAAACACTCACCAAAGGAGCTTTGACCTGGTATTCTCTTTTACCTGAAAATTCTATAAATTCTTTTGTTGAGCTTGCAGATTTGTTTATTAAAGCACATTCGGGAGCTCAAAAAATTAAAAAGAGGATGGAGGACATCTTCAAAATCAAGCAGGGAAATTCCGAGTTACTGAGAGAATTTGTAGATAGATTTCAAAGGGAAAGAATAATGTTACCGCGAGTACCTGACAACTGGGCAACCATAGCTTTTGCTAGTAATTTGAATGAGAAAAGTTTAGAAGCCACGAGGAGACTCAAAGAAAGCATTTGAGAATTCCCAGCAACAACGTGGAATGACGTTTACAACAGGTATAGCACAAAGATGAGGATCGAGGAAGATATCATCTTGCGGCCTAAAACAGATGAGAAAACAAGTTCAAGGCGTGTAGACAATGAAAAGAGATCCGGTAAAAATAGGTACGATCCTTATATGGGGCATGCGGGTAAAGACTCAAGGTCAAAACAAGAAAGGTACGATCATAAACCCAGACATAGGGAATTAGGCTCCTCATCAAGGTTCAATAATGATCGAGGTACACGTGGACAGCGGGATGATGATGGGAGCTTGAAAGCAAGGTTCGGCGGTTATAATTTTAATGTAACTACTTCCGAGCTCATGGCTGTTTTAAGAGGCATGGGAGATAAGGTAGGTGGCCGAAGGAGATGAGATCAAACCCAAATAGGCAAAACCCCGATCATTAGTGTGAATTCCATAATGATCACGGACATAAAACCACAGATTGCAGATTTTTACAAAGTGAGGTGGATCATTTGTTAAAGCAGGGATACCTCACTGAGTTATTCAGTGAGAAAGGTAAACAAGCATATATGAAAAATAGACAGGAGCCTCCGAAAGCCGCCCTCACCTAAACGGACAGTCAATGTTATAAGTGGAGGAGAAGATATCAACGGTGTCTCATACACTGTAGCCAATAAAATATCCAAAATGACAATCACTCATGGAAAACGGTTAAGATACGTGCTGGAAGAGGAGAATATCATATTCAGTGATGCAGATGCAGAAGGCCTCCTGACTCCACATAATGACGCACTGGTAATATCGTTGCTCGTACATGATACTAATGTGAAACGTATTTATATTTATCCAGGCAGTTCGGTGAATATTATTTTGATATGAGTGTTGTGCGAGATGCAAGATGAGGAAAAGTTGGTTCCAAAAGTGCACACCTTGTCAGGGTTTGATAACTCTAATGTCATAACCAAAGGTGAAGCAATTCTTACCACGTTTGCAGAAAGTGTTGTCAAAGATACTAAGTCCAGGTTGTAGATATGAAAATGGCTTATAATATGATCCTAGGAAGGCCATGGATCCATGATATGGATGTCGTACCGTCAACTTTACATCAAGTTATTAAATTCCCATCACCACAGGGGATTTGTCAAATCAGAGGTGATCAACAAACATCCAGGAGTATTAACTCCGTTGTAGATTCAACTGTTCAAGGTGAAGTCAAATAGCAATTACAGACTTCAGTTGAGGAGGGTATAAAACCAACCTTGACTGAACAAGGAAAAACAGACGTAGATTTAAGGCCTGACACTATTCAAAAACCAGAGGAAAATAAGAACATTAAAACAATGATCGAAGAGTTAGAGGCTGTGGTTTTATTTATACACTGGCCCGAGAGGAAAGTGTATATAGGAGCAAATCTCAACCCAAAGGTAAAACGTAAGTTAATCGAATTTTTAAAAGCTAACGCAGATTGTTTTGCTTGGTCCCATTCTGACATGACAGGGATACCACCGGAGGTCATGACTCATAAATTGAATGAAGATCCATCATATCCCCCAGTCAAGCAAAGAAATGAAAGCAAGGGGCTTTCAAGAATCAGGTGATTCAAGAAGAGGTTCAGAAATTGCTCAAAATAGGATCAATTCGTAAGGTAAAGTATCCTAACTGGTTGGCTAACTCTGTTGTGGTTCCTAAGAAGAATGGTAAGTGGCGTGTTTGTGTGGATTACACAAATCTTAATAAATTCTGTCCGAAAGATTCTTTTTCTTTACCGCATATAGATCAGTTAATTGATGTTACTGCAGGACATAAACTGTTAAGTTTTTTAGATGCATACTCAGGTTATAACCAAATCAAAATGGATCCAGAAGATGAGAAAAAAAACATCTTTTATAACGGACATGGATACTTATTGTTATAAAGTAATGCCCTTTGGTCTTAAAAATGCTGGTGCAACGTATCAGAGGTTAGTTACTCAAATGTTTCAAGAGCATTTAGGTAAGACCATGGAAGTTTATATAGATGACATGTTAGTTAAGACTCAACATTCAGAGTATCATATGTCACATTTATCTGAAGCATTTAGAATTTTGCGAAAATATAATATGAAATTGAACCCAGAAAAATGTGCATTTGGTGTGGCATCAGGAAATTTTTTGGGTTTTCTTATTTCTAACCGTGGTATTAAAGTAAACCCAACACATATTAAAGCTATTGAGGAAATTCCTGATGTAGTTACAAATAAAAAAGAAATTCAAAGACTGGTAGGGAGGATTGCAACCTTGGGAAGGTTCATCTCAAAATTATCAGAAAAATGTTTCAAGTTTTTCTCAGCCCTTAAAAAGCAAGATCACTTTGAATGGAATGAAGAATGTTAACAAGCACTTAGAAACTTGAAGACATATTTGGCAAATCCACCACTGTTAGCAAAACCTAAGGCTGGTGAAAGGCTTTTCATCTACCTTGCTATTTCAGAAGTTGCGGTAAGTGCTGCTTTGGTTCAGGAAGAACAAGGTAAACAATCTCCTATTTATTATGTTAGTAAATCTTTGTCAGATGCAGAGACACGGTATCCGCAATTAGAGAAATTAGCACTAGCTTTAATCATGGCATCTAGAAAATTGGGACCGTATTTCCAGTGTCACCCAATTACTGTAGTAACTGCATTTCTCTTATGTAATATACTGCATAAACATGAATTGTTAGGAAGGTTAGCTAAATGGTCTATGGAATTAAGTGAGTATGAAATCACGTATCTACCCAGAACAACAATAAAATCCCAAGTACTGGCAGATTTCGTTTATGATTTTAGCCAAGGGATGTAATTAGAAGCTGAAAAAGAAGTTCAGGTACTTAATGGAGCAAATCCAGGAATATGGACTTTATTTCCTGATGGATCGTCTAACATTAAAGGTGCAGGGTTAGGAATTGTTTTAGTACCACCCATGGGAGAAACTATTAGACAAGCTATTAAATGTCATTCCGTAACTAATAATGAAGCAGAGTATGAAGCTGTGATTGCAGGTCTGGAATTGGCACGAGAACTTGGGATAATCCAGGTGGTGATCAAAAGTGATTCTCAACTCGGGGTTAATCAAATGCTGGGGACTTACACAGCTAGGGAGGCAAGGATGCAGCAATACTTGGAAAAGGTAAGGGAACTGATAAAATAGTTCCAATCTTAGAAGGTTATCCAAATACCAAAGGATGATAATGTTGAAGCTGATGCCTTAGCGAACCTTGCATCCACAGATGATATAACAAAAGTTGTCAATGCCTCAGTTATACATTTATTTCACTCAGTTCTCGAACCTGATAAGAACGAGGTAAATTTTAATAATCTAACTTGGGATTGGAGAAATGAAATCGTAGCTTTTTTACAGTATGGTACCGTGCCTAATAAAAGAACAAAATCATATGCACTTCGTAAAAAGGCAACTCGTTATTGTTTAAAATAAGGTAACCTTTATCGAAAGATGTTTGGAGGCCCCTTAGCAAGATGCCTTGGTCCTTCTCAAACGGAATATGTAATGAGAGAAATACATGAAGGACATTGTGGAAACCACGCAGGAGGAAGGTCACTGGTAAGAACTTTGATCAGGGCACGATATTACTGGCCCAAAATGGAAGAAGTGGCAACGAGCTTCGTAGCTAAATGCGATAAATACCAGAGATATGGTAATAATATGCATCGACCTGCTGAGTTGTTACATCCAGTTATTGCACCGTGGCCATTTATGAAATGGGGAATGGAAATAGTGGGACCATTGCCTCAAGCTAAAGGACAGGTAAAATTTCTACTCGTACTTACTGCTATTTTACTAAATGGGTAGAAGCAGGAGCATTTAAACAGGTAAGGGAAAAAGAAGTCAAGGATTTCATTTGGCGTAACATCATTTGCCGGTTTGGTGTACCAAAAGAAATTGTATGTGATAATGGTCCACAATTTATTGGAGCTCAGGTCACGGAATTCCTTCAAAGTTGGCAAATAAAAAGGATAACATCAACACCATATCATCCAGTAGGGAATGGACAAGCGGAATCGACAAACAAAGTTATCATTAATAATTTAAAGAAACGATTGGAGAAATCAAAGGGTAACTGGCCTGAAGTATTACCTGGAGTCCTGTGGGCATATCGTACAACCACGAAAACAAGCACAGGCGAGACACCCTTTTCTTTGGTTTACAGGGCTGAGGCACTTATCCCAGTTGAGATAGGGGAGCCAAGTACGAGGGTGTCACAAGCAACGCAGGAACTTCAGGTACAGCAGATACGGGGACTTCAGATACAAGAACTTCATCTATGGGAGCTCCAACCAAAGCAGTCTCAACTAAAGAAGTTTCATTTGAGGGGACCTCAACCAAAGGATTTTCAACTATGGGAATACCAGTTTCAGGAGATGAAAAATCCGGTGGCTGCTGTGCTCTCTCAATGGCTTCATTTACCTTAGCCAATTCGGATTCAAAGTTAAAATTTTCTTGGCTCATCTCTACCAATGCGTCACGGCGGGTCTTGAGAAAGGTACAACTCACTTCAATGTTGGTGGATTCTTCGAGAAGTTCATAATCCTTCTCCCAGGCAGTAACCTCATTCTTGAGCTCCTCATTCTTAAGCAAAATAGAATCATGAGATGATTGCAATGAGGTGTGGGAATTTTCCAAAGCATGGACTTTGTCTGCAGAGGCTCGCAATTGTTCTTGTACTCGAGAAAGCTCTCGTACCACCTCTCCTGCATGTATTTCCTTCTGAGCCAACAAAGCTTTTAGAGCTTTATTTTCATCAGTAACCATGGATAATTGCTCCGCAAAAAGCTCTTTTTCTCTCTTAGATTGATCTGAAGTAGTCTTGACCGTTGCCAATTCAGAGGTAAGAGTTTGAACTTGTTTCTTTAGGGAACTTTTTCTCTTCTCCAAAATGTCCATATCAATCTGCAAACTTTCATACTGGCCCTTCCAATTGTTGGCCTCCAATTGAGAGTCACGAACAACTTCTTCTGCGTCATGAGCAGTTTTCTCTAGGTCACGAGCCCGTTTCCCTAAAAGAGGAACTCGATTCATAAGCTCAGTACCAATGAGATTGACATGTTCATATGAAAATATAAGGTTAAAGTTCCCAAAGCAAAAAAGTCTTGATAAAACAAGAGATTAGGGAATACCTTCAAACTAGCATGAACAATGTCGTTCAAGAGATTCATATTACTATGACTCTCAAGTTTTGCTTTCTCAATAGGGCCGATCAAAGGTTCGAGCCAGGTGTCGGCTTGCCCAGACTTTCTCAAAAGACTGCTATTAGCAGGAACTTCAATGGTAACACTCCTCATAGTGGAACTCCTACTTGAGGAACCCACTTCTATGTGATGAATTATGGGAACACTCCTCATAATGGAAGTAACAGATGAGGGAGGCAGAGAAACTATCACAAGAACGATAGAGGAAGACAGAGGAAGCTCATCCAAAATCGGTCCTAAAGGGCCACTACTAAAACCACTGATAAAAAGCTGGTTTATAGAGTCAATAGTATCAGACGAGGGAGAAAAGTCATCATCAGGAATGACTACTGGAGCAACAACAGGGTCGGAAAGGGGCAGGTCAGGAGAGACATTGATCTCATCATCAAAAACAATTCGTCTCCTGGTTCATGGTCTAGTTATCAGAGATCTCTTACCCTCTCCTTCAGAATCATCTTCAAAGACTGACTTTCTTTTCTCAGACCTCGGAGGAAATGTAATGTCTTGATTCACAGACCCTAGGAATATGTCTTGGCCACGAGATGCCAAGACACCCTCAAGAGTAACACCTCGAGTGGTAAAACCTAAGAAAAGGAAGGTTAAAAATCCAAGACAGTGGAAATAATTAAGGTAAAAAATGAAAACTTTTACCATGAGTCTTTGGTTTCCAACCATAGCGACTAGAAAGGGTTTTCCACGTCCTACCTTCCAATGGTGCAACCTTCAAAAGCTTTTCTACCCAACCACGGATATTGGATACAGATTCAACAATACCCATGGTTGGTGAAAAAGAAGCACGATAATAAAAAATAGGTAAGGTTGAAAATAAAAAGGCACGGGGATATTTAATACTTACGTGAAAAATTTCACTTCTCCGGGAAGCGGATGTTTCTTTCACCGACTAAACCCACGATGGGGGCAGCAACATACCGAGCATACCAGCCACGGTCCTTATCGTCTTCAGGATTCACCAAGACTCTTTTACTCCTAGCTGCTAAATCAAATATGCCGTTTCGGAAAAACCTAGGAGAATAAAGGTGAATTAAATGGGGGAAAGTAAATTCTACGTTGGCCTTACTAGCATGATGCCTCAAGCAGGCAACAACTCACCATACTATTGGTCCAATTTGACCCAAGCAAACATCGAAGAAGTGACAAAAGTCTAGAATGACCGGGTCGATAGTGGGTTTGAACCCTAAAGTAAATGGGTAGGTGTAAACAAAGGAATAACCTATAATATAAGAGGTGATTATTTGATTTGGGTTAGGAATAATAATAGGAAAATCTTCAGCTCAATGACACTCCTTCCAAACTACGGGCGCTAAAACACTTGTGATTAGAGTGGGATAAGGATTAGCACGATCTAGTGACGCAACTTGAGTTTTTAAAGATTCTTTATCATGATGAAAAGAAAATTCTGTGAAAATTATTTCTTCCACCAAGGGTTCATGCAGTGGCTCAGAAAAATCCTTGCTTCGAGAGGAACCCCTTTGAGAATGCGAACCCCTGGTTCCAGAAGAAGGACCAGAACCAGAAGGAGGCGTTGAAGTGCTACCACGAGCAGAGCTTAAATTGCGTAATCTAACTCCTCTTCTATGCCTTATAGGAGCATTAGAAAAACTATCTACAATGGGAGTTTTCCTAGGGTTAAAACTCGATGAAGCCATGGATGCAAGAGTTGAATTAAAGCAGGGAATAATGAAGAGAATTCGAAAGACAAAAGTGTTCAATTCAATTTATGAGGAACAAGACAAGAAGAGAGGCTATATTTATACTATTGGGAAAAAGTACGATGATAAAGGAACCGTAATAATGATAACTGATACTTCGTGAAAAGTGAAGCCGNAATGGGAGTTTTCCTAGGGTTAGAACTCGATGAAGCCATGGATGCAAGAGTTGAATTAAAGCAGGGAATAATGAAGAGAATTCGAAAGACAAAAGTGTTCAATTCAATTTATGAGGAACAAGACAAGAAGAGAGGCTATATTTATACTATTGGGAAAAAGTACGATGATAAAGGAACCGTAATAATGATAACTGATACTTCGTGAAAAGTGAAGCCGAAAAGAAAGCCTAAAAAAAGTGTTGCGGGACAGTGCAACTAATGAGGAGGCAACACGTGCCTAGTGCATTAAAAGGAAGTGACAGTTGAAGCGTCAACTTTATCAGAGTATTAATGGTGACAAAAGTTCTCCTTTTATGAAATCCACTTCCCAAGTATTCAAACTGATGAATAAATAGAAAGTGGGGGGGACTATCTGTATTGGGAAAAATTATATACATAAATGAATATTGACGTGGTATGACACGTAGAACTATCAAAAGGTTATAATTGGTCAAAGAATTATAGACCGGTGCGGGTAAAAAGAGATACGAGGCAAAAGGACAAAAAGAGGTACGAGACAAAAGGGAGAAAAGAGATACGGGAACAAAAAGGAGGTACGAGATAAGGGGCTCGGAAGCCCCATCCCTATTTGAGCGTAATTATGTATGAGTTACGGGAAGGATAATGAACCTGGTCAAAAAAGAAGATAAAGATACAACATTTCAGGGGAAATAAATACCGGAACCGTTAAGGAATATTTGTATTCAATATAATGATTATGTAACACAGCATTTAATGTCATTAAATATCCATAATAACCTCATTATGACTTAGATGTAACGTACATTTTCAAAGATTCTCCAAAGAAACCTATAAAATGAGAAATATGTAATCAGTGGAGGGACAAGTGACTATTGGAATATATTCCGATTTACTACCTTTCATATCTGAGTACTTGAAAATTCTTTTCTCTATTTATTTTTCGATTATCAGTAACCTGATTATCCTATTCTCCAGATTTGACTAAAAACTCATTTTTTGGTTAAACAAATAACACTTACCCAAATATATCAAAGATTCTGAAAGCGGAATATCTCAAAAAATAATTCCCTCTGCACAATGAGAATTTCAATATTTTTTTCTTTTTTGAGTTTTAAACTTTTTTCTGTACAATTTTATTTTAACTCAAAATATATCTTTAATATATTTCAAGTATATTATATTGTAATAATTTACAATGTAAATATTCCATCAATATTTCATATATATATACACACACACACACACACATCATAATACATTATTATATTGTTATTATTCAAAATATACTACTACCATATATCTTACATACAATTTAATCTAAAATATTAATATACCACTAATATGTATATAGAAGAAAATAAATATGTCACATATACTATTTATATACGGATAATTTATACAAATATGCATGTTGTATTAGTGCAAAATATAAATGGCATATTAATAATATCTATTTAAATATAAATAAGTGTATAAATAACATATGCATATATACATATTTTTCCTAAAAAATACATGATTTATAATATACCACAAACTTACGTTATATTTTTTTCACGAAATATATGTATTTTATTTTATTAGAATATACAGATATATAAATTTTGCTAGGATTAAGTTGAATAAAAAGGTCCATGTATAAAAAGGAAAAAATTTATTATGGAATGGATCAATGGTATATATTTAAATATAAAGACGTATATAAATAACAGATGCATATATACATGAATTTCCTAAAAATATATGATTTATAATGTATATATTCCACAAACATACATTATAATTTTTTCATAAAATATATGTATTTTATTTCATCAGAATATAAAGATGTATAATTTGCTACATTACATTATATAAAATGGTCCATGTAGGAAAGGAAAAAATTTATTACGGAATGACTTGGTTTCTAACGAAATCATAAAACATGTTATGGAATGGAGAGAAACAATAGGGAAAGATATTAAATATTAGGACTGCCTTTTTAAACAACTTGATTCTTGTTGATTTGAATTGAATTAATTAAATATGCTATATGTATAAATATTTTACTATCATATTTGTTAATCATTAATTAATGCTAATCTTTTGTATTATATTTTTAATAGTGTGCTATAAATGAAAATAGCCCTTTTCAATTTTATAGCTCATATTTCAATTTACAACCAAGTAGCCTAACAATAATAGGCTAATACTCAACATTCAACTCCAATAGGTTCTCAAAATTACTGTTTAATTTTTAAAAAAGATTGCTCAAGCTTTTCAGTTAATTTTCGAATCACTAACTGTTACTCAAATATTAGTTCAACAAACCAAATCTATTTGGGTGGTAAAAATTAGATTTTTAACAAGCTTAAATATGTGGGTTTAAATTTTGAATTTGATTTTGTGAGAAATTTGGGGTGAGTGTTATTTAAACTTGTTAGAAATAGTATAAGGATGTATACAAAATTTGAAGTCATTTAATGGAGAATTGGACTGGTTTTGAACAAGAATTGCAACTGAAAATCGTGAAAGAAGTTTGTCTACAGACGTTTGTATAAAGATGTATAAAAGTGTATAATAGTGTATAAGATGTGTTTATACACTCATATACACTATTATACAAGATTATACAAAAAACCGACTTCGTCTTTTCTGAAATTTAACTCAAATTTTGCTCAAATGTACTCCAAATCACTTTAAATTTAAATCTTGAACTCCTTTTGATATTTTCAATCAACTGGAACAACACTCAATCTAAACAACTAGCAAAGTCAAAAAATCCTATTCTCGAAAGCAAAGCTTTGAATGGCTTTCAATGGTGGATTTCTACTCTTCAATTTTTTTTTACATTGCAACCAGGTGACACATGGGGAGAAATAGAAAATACACGGCCCCTTGAAGCATATGCAGAAGATGTGAG
Organism: Nicotiana glauca; assembly: GCA_026770625.1. Classification (NCBI taxonomy): domain Eukaryota; kingdom Viridiplantae; phylum Streptophyta; class Magnoliopsida; order Solanales; family Solanaceae; genus Nicotiana; species Nicotiana glauca. The sequence continues at coordinate 37,300 of MU749738.1, read as the reverse complement.
AAGAAGAGAGGGTGAAAGCAATGGTTGTGAGAACACAAGTTTTAACTTCATATCTTTTAGAAGCTATGGTTGTAAGAACACATATTTTGAATTGGAATTTTTACATTCATATACACTATATGAAATTATATTACCCTCCCTACTCAAGTTTTACGATAATTACATTTTATGTACCCAATTACCATTTATGTACATTTTAAGGAAATTAATGATAATAACTAGTATCCTAAAATTACTCTAACATGTCTTCCACTCCCCCATTTTCTCTCTCCACATCCCACCCCCTCCCCACGTATCTTGCACAAGAGAGCAGCAATTCCACTATTGACAACCATTAAATAGTTTTGAAACTTTGAATTCGAATTTGGATTTTCAAAAAATATTGTTTGTTTGGATTGGATGTTGTTGCAAAGAATTGAGAATTCTCTCTACGTCTCTCTGTATCACTCAATCCCAAATTTCAGTAATGTAAAGCAAAGGAAAAGAGAGCAGCAATCTCTTTGTATCACTCAATCCCAAATTTCAGTAATGTAAAGCAAAGGAAAAGAGAGCAGCAATTTCATCATTGATAGCCTTTAAAAAGCTTTGAAGCTTTGAATTCGAATTTGGGTTTTCAAAAATTATTATTTGTTTGGATTGAGTGTTGTTGCAAATACTTGAAAATATGGTTTGGAGTTTATATCTCAATTTTGAGGGGTTTTGGTGAAGATTAGACTTGGTTTTGGCTGATTTTCAGATTGAAACTCGAATAAGAAGAACAAGAAGAAGAAGAAGAAGACGACATGACATACATTATACTGCAGAAATTGTAGTAAAATTATCAAAAAATTATAGAAAAATTATATTCTGTTGTTTATATGTTTTTCTTTTATTTATTTAACTATTGTATGAAAGTTGAACAACATTGTATAAAAATTATATTTAAGTTGTAAGATATTTTAGTTGTATATAACTGAGTAGAAATAATGTATAAAAATTGTTGACAAGTTGTATAATATATAATTAGTTGTATGAAATTTATTTTTACTATGTATAAATCAGATACAAAATATATAAAAAATATATTGTATAAAATCTGTATTTAAATTGTATGTTATTGTAGTTGTATTTAACTGGGTATAAATAATGTGTGAAAGTTGTAGATAAGTTGTATAATATATAATTAGTCCTATGAAATTTGTTTTTACTATGTATAAATTAGATACAAATATACAAAAGACATATTGTATAAAAATTGTATTTAAATGTTATTGGATTGCCGATCGCAGCGCTCCATCTCTCACTCCCCACTTTCCCCTTCTCCTCCATTTCCCCTCTCTCTCTCGCGCGCGCTCTCCGAACCGGGGCCGGATCCTAATGTGACTTGCCTGTTTGTTGAGTTCTCTATCTTCTTTATCTCAATCTTTCCACGACCCATGATATCCTCTTCTCTTCTGTAATGAAACAAACACAGAAAGTAGCCAGCCTCATCTGTCTGACCAGTGATGAATTTAAAGAAGAAACAGAAAGAGAGAGTTAGTAGCAAAACTATATCGGGAAAAAGAAAGTTAAAAGTGTAGTAGTTGCACTAGTTGGAGCAAGTTCCTGTTTACTCCCTTGAGTTAAACTTTTTATTGAAAATAATAAGTACTAGTATATCTCATCTTAAATAAATGCCAAATTATTGAATAATTAGATTTCTGTTGAGTAAAAAACATGATCCTCATCCATTTTCGAAGAAATGAGTAAACCGTGAGCTAATAAATAATGTATATAACTGCGCCGTATAGGAAGATTACTGTATTTTAAGGCGGAGGGAAAATATGGAAAGAGAAAAGGAGAAAAAAAAAAGGAAAATAGTGTAACTAAATTTCTTAATTGAAATCACTAATAATGGATTGAGAGTCTTTTAAGATGGAATGTATATATTTTCTAAAAAAAACTGTAAAAATTGCACGGGCGCGCCCTATTTGGGCGTCCCCTTTTAACCTGTAGCCGCTTTGTCTTTTTGTTTGCATCCGTACCCATTTTTTAAAAAACTTCAATTTTCCTTTATAACTGTCAAACTTCAGCTCTAGAGCTGAAGTTTCCCGGTTACTAAACAAAAACTTCAGCTCCTTAAGTTTTTATTTTATAACTGTAAAACTTAAGCTGGAAAACTGC
>MU749738.1:23076-33774 GCA_026770625.1 Nicotiana glauca | reverse complement strand
TCAGCCCCGTGGGCTGAAGTTAACTTCAGCTGAAGTTTTCCAGTACAAAAGAAAAACTTCAGCCCCGTGGGCTGAAGTTATGTGAAAAAACAGGTACGTTTACAATTTTTTTTGCAAAGCGGACACAGGTTAAAATGTGGCACAAAAAGCGGGTATAGATGCAATTGCCCCAAAAAAACTTGTGTATGTAGGGTAATTTACTAAACATGAACATTTAGGGTAATAAAATTTCCAATAGTGTATAGAAATAAAAAGTCCCTTTCGAATTTGCTTGTATTTTTAAAATATATACAACATGGACTAGATCGGGTAAAACTTAAAAATATGGACTATTTTTTATTACGGTGCGAAGTTGTGTTCCGAACGTCAGGTTAGTGTGGAACACACTAACAAGCGTCTAAAATTCAACAAGCAATTGATCGAGATAATGCTAAGCTGGGGGCAATTCCCTTTTATATTTTGCAATCATTTAAATTTTACAAAGATTACCACTATTAGTATAAGAAGCACTCGGATTTTAAAATATAAGGAGTTTTGTTTATACTTTTGCATCCATTATATGTGGAAGGTTTAATCCTCTATATAAAAAAAATTAAAGTTTGAAATACAATATTATCGCTGAGTCGTACTAAAAGGTTGTCAGAATAACCTACTCAACCAAAAAAAAATCAATCTGCCGGGATAATTTATACTCACATCTACCAGTAAGCATGCCTGGAACAAAAACTGAATGGACCTCTTTAAAACGGGTAAAAGCGGGAACCAAAACAGAATATAGCACATAACAAATCTAGGAATGCAAGCAGGAACACAGAAATACAGTTTCTAATTTTGGTACGGACAACAGATCATCAGGCATTACTATGCATAAGCGCGGCAAATCCTGCATCTTCCAGGCAGTAAACACGAGCAGTCAGAAATTCATAATTTTCATGGTCAAATGAAAGCCCCTCGTGTTCCTGTTCATTGCCTCATGTTTCCTTCTTCACGAGCCAAAAAGAGGCTCAATCAATTATAGACCATGTACTTCGGTGTTGCACTGAACTTCTGATACCCTTTAATGACCTTATTGACAGCATCTAAAAAGTCTTTCTCCGTAACAGTTTTCCTTCTCGCTCGAATAGCATACATTCCAGCCTCCGTGCACACGCTTCTAATGTCAGCTCCTGTAACAAAAAGAACCATAGAATATTAGGGTGTATCTCCGTCTGCCTATACATGTATACCTGCTTACTGATAAGAGACTTTATCCAATGTGATAACTAAAGTAAACCCCTCGTCTCTAAGTTATCAACAATCCCTCTTACAACAACAAAAAATCCAGTGTAATCCCAAAAGTGGGGCATCAACAATCCCTCTTGTTTTTGAAATTCCATTAAAATTGATATCCAGACCTCCGTTTGTCGTTGTGTCATAATCCTAGAATTATAGAGCCATAAAGTTAGTAACAATGTTTTTGCCCTGACAAATTACCCTTCTGCTTCAAATTACCACACATTTCTCCTTTGATGCTGCAACCTCAACTTCAGTTTTAAGTAGTGCATTAGTAGCACACGGAGATGCATGTTATTCGCAATGTGATTGCTGCTGATATGCATCCCACATTGTGCCTACATGGCAATTAATCTAAGTTCTCCCACAACATTAAAGCCCTTCAAACTCCCAATATGGCAATTAACTATTGTTAATTGCCTAGTTAATTGCCATAGAACAAATAGAGATATCAGAAGAAGTGATCAAGAAAGACGGCAATCATGTCACATAATGACAGAAGACTAGGATTGAGAATTAGAAAAGTTATAGGACCAAATTTATATTATAGAGTTCAAAAAAATTTGAAGTTCATTACACATCATAATAGTGGAGGTAAAAAAGAACATTAATATACTAGTTAATAACTAGGTCTAATAAAGAAAATATCCAACCTTGGAAAAAAAGGGAAGAAATATCCAACCTGATTTAAGTAGATTATTAGGAGAATTTGATTTCTTTAAACTTCTAATGGTTAATCCTGTAAATTTTCTGACAAAACCTAAAATAGGAAGTGGCACTTGAATAGGTGATGAAGCTAGTATGACAATAGTATGATATAGTACAAACAGCCGCTCTAATAGAATAGTCTTTATGCTAGCAAAATAAGAGAGGCAGACATTACAATCAGAGACACAGTTAAGGCCCATCATCAAAATGTCAGCAGTATTATTGTATAAACAAGAAGTCGAACATACTACTCATATGTATGAGACATTACCTGTAGAGTTAGGACAGAGACGGGCCAACAGTTCAAACCGAATATCCCGCTCACAGTTCATTGTGCGCGTATGGATCTTAAATATCTGTGTCCTACTCTCCAGATCAGGCAGACCAAATTCAACTTTGCGATCCAATCGTCCCGGACGTAATAAAGCTGGATCAAGTGTATCAGGTCTGCAAACAAGAGGACAGGGTTAGAACTTGAGCACAATGATAACAAGCTGTGAAACATAGAGATCATCATATTAAAAGATGAAATATTTCAGACAACCAAAAGAGCACAAGAGAAGGAACAACATAGTGTTTAATGAAAAAAAAACACATCAGGAGGGCCACAAGCCCACAAGGGACTTCAGATGTTCCAGCCAGATGTGCCTTTTCAGTAGTAAGCATAGAGGAAGTCAACTTAAAAACATGCAGAGGAAAGCGATTCATATGTCTCTGTGCAACACTTATTGGACCAATAGCTGCAATTTTTAATCACCAAAACTTGAAATAACATAAACAGACCAACAAGAAAAAGCAGATGAGTGTACCAGAATATACACTTGCAACATATAGGCAAACTAACCTGTTGGTTGCCATGAGAACTTTAATATTCCCTCGAGCATCAAAACCATCAAGCTGGTTCACAATTTCAAGCATGGTTCGTTGAACCTCATTGTCTCCCCCCACACCATCATCAAATCGGGCACCTCCAATGGCATCTACTTCATCGAAAAATACAATGCAAGCCTTCTTGGAGCGTGCCATCTATCATATCAAAGCACTAGTCAAGAATCAATGCTACATTAAACATTGCTTAATGTTTGACAATAAGAGCGTATCTTTCCCCAAGGATTTGGTTCAATGGTGTAGCCCAAGTAGTGTGGATTGGGCGTATGTCACGAGTTTGAACCCAGAGACACGACTTTTGGTATTTAAGTGGGAACAGGGGAGAGTGGCAGGCCATTACTCACCCGAGTTTTGCACAGTGGGTCAATTGGATTGGTCCAGCTAACTCAACAAGGAATTCCTTAGTTATCGAAAAAATACTATATGATGAGAGTGCATCTAACCTGGAATAATTCACGAACCATTCTAGCCCCCTCACCAACATATTTCTGAACAAGTTCACTACCAATGACGCGAATGAAGCATGCATCAGTACGATTGGCAACTGCTCTGGCAAGCAGTGTCTTCCCAGTACCAGGAGGACCATAGCAGAGAACGCCCTTAGGCGGATCAATTCCAAGGTTGACAAATTTTTCAGGGTGAAGCATGGGAAGCTCAACAACCTGTTGTTAATTTAAGCAAGCGAAGGAACACAAACCAATTTGTCAAACGTCAACCAAAGAGGGAAAAAGGAAAAGAAAAGGAAGACCACACTGAAATACAACAGAATAATGCTCAATCATCATCACCTCTCGCATCTTTTCAATTTGCTCCTTGCATCCTCCAACATCGTTATATGTCACATCAGGCTTTTCCTCGACAGTCATCATTGTGACACTTGGATCAATTTTGGGGGGCAACGGAATCTGAATTTGATATTTATTCCGATCAACACTGCAAAATTAACAAAATGGCCAAGCTAAGAGTCAATTAACTTTTTAAGGAGCAGAAGATTCGAGTTCATTTATAATTGTTACACACAGAAACAGATATTCCCCCTAAAGTACTTTGTTCCACCTAAGAGCTAAAGAACATCTACAATAGGCAAAAAAGAAGAAGAAGAAGAAGAAGAGGCAGAAGAAATACCCGACTCGCATGCCTTCTTCTATATCAGTTGGCGAAACTTTATCACCCAATCCAACAACAAACTGCAGTTACCAAATAAGCAAATTCAAATGGGGTAATTACGATCCATTGCAAAAATAGATCCGACCAACAGTACTGCAACACTTCTCTCATGGCAATACATCACATACTCAAAAAATAAATAAAAAAAGGAAACTACAGAGCACAAAGCCATCAGGCTAAAGACAACATCAAGGGAATATATCCTGTTAATAAATTCAGTGTAATTTCTTAGACGAATAGGAAGATGACTGATAGATATCCAATCATGAAGCATCAAACTTCTTATTTATGTCTTGCTGCTAACTAAAATATGCTGCTCAGCATATTTTAGTTAGCAGCAAGACATAAATAAGAAGTATGATGCTTCATGATTGGATATCTATCAGTCATCTTCCTATTCGTCTAAGAAATTACACTGAATTTATTAACAGGATATATTCCCTTGAATTTATTCACTGAATTACACTGAATTTATTAACAGAAGATGACTGATAGATATCCAATCATGAAGCATCATACTTCTTATTTATGTCTTGCTGCTAACTAAAATATGCTGCTAACTACAGCTTAAACAGAGTTCTATATCTCACGATCAGTTTGCAAAGAGCTTCTTAGACAAACTGCCTCCAAACACTAACACAAATTGAATTACAGCTAGAAATGAAGGTAATACAGCCAATACAATATTTTAAAAAAAGATAACCTTTGCGATTTGCTTGACGTTTATAATATATTTTGCATCTTCAGTGTTGGGGCTAATTATCTTTGTACACCTCGCCACCTGCTCCAAAGATTTAGTTACAGCTTCAGGGTATCTGACTAACAAGATTTATGCACTTTTCATTTCCAGAAAACCAAACCTGAAGAGGTTGCTCCTCTTGCATCATCTGTTTATCAGAAACTAGATCCCATTGACTTGGTGCAGCTAACCCAGTATCAGATTCCTTAATACCTGCAGATATTCTAAATTAGAATTCACCATACATTTATAGGAACTGCACAAAAGAAAAAGTAGGAAAACTCATCACACCTTTTAACAGAATAAAATTAAATCCCAGAAATAAGGGATAAGAAAAGTTCTCTTTTTTTCCTATTCTTTCTTGCTAGCCCTCAAACAATGAAGACCTAATGAGCAGTATTATGCAATTAGAGGTACCATTATTTCAACAACAAAGAACAAAACTAAGATATACAAATACATACCACATAAATCATTTATCTTTTTTGCCATTTCCTTGATTTCCTTCTCAGCTTTCTTTATGCTTGTTGAATAAGGCCCCAAACCCTGCAAAAATCATTTTAATAATTTAATAAAAGATGCGGTCTTAATAAAATGAACAGAAACTAGCTAGTGTATCTTTTGTTTAGAAAATGAATAAAGGGGATTCTCCAAAAGGTGAAACTATAGAGAAAAGGCATCAAACTATAATTGAAATGGGAAACAAAAAGTAGTCTACTTTTCTTTAGTCGAACTCAGTATACATATGACTTGGTATGCTCCTCTGCTTGTACTGGCATACCACAAGTATATATAGATATGAGATCACACACTTTTTACATGAATAGCTTTCAAGCACATGTCTATCCAAACAAATGACATTTTATCGCAAGAACTGTATAACCCTATCACCTGATTATGCCATATCCTCTTGTAAATAACCCTCCAAGATGTAAGATAATTTAGTTCAGGTAATGGAGTAATAGAATCAAAGATAGCTCCAATATATACTTTTACGAATCATATACACCACTGCCAGCTCCTTTCTACTTGGACCAAGAATACATCAACGAAGTCCTAAAAATGTATGCGTTCATAAATGACCCGTAATCACAAATTAAAGAAGGAGATAGTCAAAATGTTCCTCCTAGTTCTATCAAGCATCATCTCATCCAAGGCAACTTAGTTAACTACTACCAGTTGCGATAACCAAAAATTTATACAAGGGGGTTCGAAAAGGTTCTAGGATATCGCAGTTGGGATTTAAAACATATGATCTAAAGCAACTTTTGAACCCGCTTTACTGTTACACTTGAAATTTTCTTCATGTCAAGGCGATGCAACGGCTCATAGATAACCAAGAAAAATCATTTTTACCCCATTTGCAGTAATTTCTTGACAAAGGGGGTTCGGTACCCCTTGACTCTACTTAGATTCGCCTCAGTTCACCCCCAGCTTCCTGTCAAAACGAAACTTATTTGCACTCAACATAAGACCACTAACACAGATCACAGATACATAGACTTTCCAATTTCCTTCCCGTTCCAGCTCCCAGAAACAAGCTGAATAAGTGCCACATTAGCTACAATTATGGAACTAAGGAACTGGTATAAAGATGAAAACATCAAACAAGGACCAAAAAATCGCTTTTTAGCTACAGATGTTTTGCTGATGCTCAATAACTTTTCAGAAGTGCAGGGGCCCAAGCCCTTCAGAAGCTTCATATACAAGCCCAATCCTAAATTCAGAGACATTGTTATATCAATATATCACCAGGTAATCTAGACGTTCCGAATAAGTAACAACAGAGTGACAATAATTATGACTAAAAAAAGATACGAAAAATTGGGGTTTATATAAGGAGAAAGAAAAGTCCGTACATAAGTCTTGAGAAGAGCAATATCATCTTCATCAAGAGGTGGAGGGTTCTTCTCGTCCTTGATCTCATCCTCGATATCTGCTGCGGGTGCCATCTTCTTCTACTTCAGAAGCAAAAGTCTCTTTGTTTTCTTGAGAAACAAGCAGAGAATATGCAAATTCCTAATAGGAATAGTCCTATATATAAAGCGGGCCGGTTTACTTTGACGACCCATTACGGCCTATAAGACCCGAGACGTGTTAAGTCCAATGGACTAGCCTGTTTTAAGCCCAGTCCGACAATTAAAGGTTTTAACTAAAAACAACTAATTAAAAATAAAAATAATCAGTCACGGTAATGTATTGGTCTAAATTTGACAACTTGGTAATATTAGATAAACGGGATCAAGTACGGTCGACTACGTTATAATAGCGGGAACCGTTCTCGAAAGGGTTGTTGTCAAGGGCGAGCAGCTGAAGTGAAAATAACGGTAGGACAGGTTCAAATATGGACACAAGGAATATTACTTTGGATATTCCTTATTTTGTACTTTTTAGGGTTTCTTGGAAATATCTCTTATAAATAGGAAAAGATAGAGATACAAACAGGGATCTTTAGTTTTTGATTAGAGTAAATTGTAAAAGTTGACTACGAAAGAATATACAAAAATTATCTCGTTCACTGGTTATTCTATTCAAGCATATGTTGTTCAATCTTTGTTCACAAGATCCAAAGATTCCATATTCATCTTCACTTCTCGTCCTTCCACGTCGCTGACAGGGGAAAGGGAATTCCCAATCATACAATAGTTGGGTAGTAGATAATTTCTTATTACATTTATTGTCATTATCTACATTTATTGCATGTTCGTATTACCGTATTCATTGACAATCATTAAATATTAAATCTGCAATTTAATACTCCCGAGTATTATTCATCTTGCAAATATCTTATAAGTTTATTAAATTTAACTGAGATTCACCATTTACTTCATCATTAATTGGTTTAACAAAAGGTTTAACATTTGGTCAAACAATTTGGCGCCGTATGTGGGGAGGTTTTAATTAGAATTTTAGTTCCTTCTAGATCATAAAAAGGGATAGCCATCTTGTCACGATCCATTTCCAGAATAGGTCATGATGGCACCCAACATCATTGTCGGGCAAGCCAATGCGGAAAATACTAAATAAGATCTCATATGCTTTTACCCAAATTAGTAGTAATCACTCATTTAGCTTGAAACAAAAATCAGAAATGATCGATAAAGCCAACTGATCACGCCCAACTATGCCTTATAAAAAGGACAATGCGGTCATTGCAAATATAATCCGGTTTACAAATCCGGAGTCGAATCCCACAGAGAACTAAGGTATAGCTACAGCTGTTCACTATCACCAAGAAGACAAGCTTGAACAATTCTTATCTTATAGATATTTAGATTCTTGTGTTTAACAAATTAACTAATGAATTAAAATAGTAAATTAACAACTAACGATACTAAGGATTAGAGAAAAGATTAAGGAGGTCTAGAGTTATAATTTCCCAAATTGTCGGAATCCTTCCCGCTATGTCTTCTATAATTTCGCCTAAGTATTCTCTACCGATCATGAGCACTCTTATTACCGTAAATCTCTCCCGTGTAATTACGATAATTTACTAGATGCACTCTTCCGAGCTACGCTAGCTAGTTTTTAATACAGCTCACTTCAGATCGCACCCAAGGCTTTGTTATCCCTAATCCCGCCTTTAAACCCTCGGTTATTGATCCCTCATATACTTTGGGAGTGGTGTTATTTAACAATTACCTAAATATGCACTCTCTCCCGAGTTATGCGTACTAAATAGGCACAGCTAATTGAGAGCTCTTCAATCAACCAGAATATAAACGTAGTTAAAAAAATAGAGAAAAGCTATGGCTCAATTATATAAAACATAACAAGAATTTATCCTATAAAATGTTCTATCAAAACTCTAGATAACAAATTAGCTATTCATAATAGTATGTAAAACTACAATACTAAAAGTCATAACCAACAATGAAAAATAGGAAGAGGAAGGAAAAACTCGTAGAAGAATTCCTCGTCTTGCTCCTCGCATGTTCTTGCCTCTAAGGGTGTTGTCCAACCCTAAAGTAGTGTCTCTCCCTCCTTAGGTCTAATTTGTGTCCAAAATATGTCACCCTCCTTCTTCAAAATAGGTTTAGGACCCCTTTTATATAAGTTGAAATAGTGTAGGGCCGAAATAATCTTATCCCGGACGAAATAGGACTTCTTTTTGACGCCTGGAGCGGCGCAGCCGCGGCCAAAATGCGGTAGGACCGCGGCTAGACAAGCTCTCTGATTTAAGAACACTTAGGAACTCAAGATAGAAAGAATTCACTCACTCTCAGAAATACCATTCATATGCCACAAAAGATGCACCATAGCTTGCCTGTAGTGTACTACTCCACTAATCGAGCTCATTCAATCTAGAATCAATTGCGACTTTATTTGGTTATAATGTAGGCTACGGGACGGGTATGATACATTTAGATATAAGAGTGACTACACCTCCCTAAGCACCTTAATACATATACTTTAACATTCAAATCCCATACTTATGTCAAACCAAACTCCACTTTCACATCAATTTATATTACCCCATACGTCTTTAAGCACACTTACGTCAAGAGCCACCACTTATCAACAAATTTTTTTTTCCACAACAATCAAACTATTTTGTTTTCAATTCAAGTGGCTCTTCCTTTTTCAAAATAGTGCACCTTTCTCCTTATTCAATTAGTTCCACTCAAAAGCCAAATCAACCACCCCACACTTTAACTTTTACAAAGTTCATAACAATTCAAGCATGAGAGATGAAAAGCTTCAAATAGATGATTATTTCAAACAAATGGGTAAGGCTTGTAATGTGATTGCCAAAGAAAAAAGATTATAGGCTCAAAGAGGTTAACTAAGATACATAACAATTAGGGGGGTAAAATATATATATCCAGCTCAATAAAGAAATGCCTATATCACTTCCAAGATTGAACGAAACTACTATTTTGCTTTGCAAACACACAGGGCAAGTTCTAGGCATAAAATGCAATGAACAGAATATAACAAATCCTTACACACACATGGCACATAACTCACTCAGGATTGGTTTCATAGACACTCTAGTCAAAGCAGTTAAGCAAAGTTAAGATCATACAAGTTAAGGTACTTCTACAAGAGTCAAAAATTGAGCCTAAGCATCACAACCAAAGTAATAAGTATTCTCAAGGCATAACAAAGTCAAGAGATATTGCTTCAATTCAAAACACAACACAATGGCTCCTATTCCTAAAAAAAAAACTAATTACACCCGGTTCAAACAAAACCCTTGGAAAAGAATCGTGGTTTAAAGAAAAACCAATGGGTAATTGCTACACTCCCTAACAAAAGAAAATCTTTTTATTTTTTTTTTTAGACTTAAATCCCTCAAGAAAATTGTCTAATAGATCCATCGTCGGGAAAAGTCCATTCCTTTTTTTCATTTTTAAAAAAAAAATTAAAAAAATTATTCAATTAAACTAACACAACTAAAATAGCATAACACAACTAAAATAGCATAGAAAATCACCCAGACAATCTCCTCACCCCACACTTAAAATTGTGCATTGTCCCCAATGCACACCATACTAATAAGAGGGGAAAAGAAACTCCCTGGTAGGTCAAAGGCCGAAGCATTAACAACTCATGGGGTACTCAGACTTCTCCCAAGCTTGGTCCTTTGTGCGGGTACCTCACACTTAGTTCCAACCATTTGGTTTGTTGTTGCATCCTTTCAATACCTTTACTTTTCATGCTCCTAAAAATAAAAAATTGACACTACAAAAATAATACAATTAAAAAAATAAAAAATAAATAAAAGAAAGCAATAAAGTTGGGTTGCCTCCCAACAAGCGCTTGATTTAATGTCACGGCACGACGTAAATTACTTTCTGCCTCCACTTTGAACTTATGAATCGGACCCCAAGTTTTGATTCTGCTCTATGATCATGCTCCTGGGGTGGTGGAACGAATCTGACTGGCCCAATAAAATAATGTAGTATTCTGCACTTCTT
>MU749738.1:4038-19605 GCA_026770625.1 Nicotiana glauca | reverse complement strand
ATTCGAATCGGTTTATCGATAAATCGAATCGATTATTTGTTATCGAAATCGAAATCGAAAAAATCGAAACCTTATTGAAACGATAACGATAAGAATATGTACAAATCGATAACTGATAAGTAATTATCGATAAGGGTCAAAATTGAATCGATAAATCGAATGCACACCCCTAGACTGTAGACGCTTGTTAATTGAGTAATTACCTATTTGTGTAGATTAATATAACATACAGAATGTATATATATTCCGCTACTATTTTGAAAGCGGCTATACAATATTATTTTCTCTAATCTATACCATTTCCTTTACCCTAAGTCCCTTACCCTATTATTTCATCTACCACATTTAAGGAATGATCATATTTAAAGATAAAGGGAATGAAGTTCAAATTAATGGAAAACAGAATTAGCCGTGATGATGTGTTTTATTTTGTTTTGGTTTTTTTATACTGTTGAAGTGTTGGTGGCATACATTTGATCTCTTACTTTAGTTTTGTTGCATGTGCTTGTTGACATAATTTTTATATTATAAATGGTGTTCGTCTTATTTTAGCTTCTTTTTGTCCATATTAGTTAGGCGCGTTTATAGCGATATACTTTTCGTGGAATCCCGCAAATTTTCTTATTGGTGTAATCGATAACCGAATCGATAAGTTCCCAAAATAGATAAATAGAAATCAAAAAAATCAAAACCTTATTGAAACGATAACGATAAGCATATGTACAAATCGATAATCGATAAGTAATTATCGATAAGGGTCAAAATCGAATCGATAAATCGAATGCACATCCCTATTTCTCAAATAAACAAATAAAAATAAAATAAAAAAATAAAAAAAATCAAATAATAAAATAAAAGTTCAAACTTGAAACCTAGCAATATGTACACCTACAACTACACCGTTAGTTCCCCGGCAACAGCGCCAAAATTTGATCACTCCCAACTATGCTTTATAAAAAGGACAATGCGGTCATTGCAAATATAATCCGGTTTACAAGTCCGGAGTCGAATCCTACAGAGAACTAAGGTTTAGCTACAACTTTTCACTATCACCAAGAAGACAAACTTAAACAGTTCCTATCTTGTAGATATTTAGATTCTTGTGTTTAACAAATTAACTAACGAATTAAAATAGTAAATTAACAACTAACGATACTAAGGATTAGAGAAAATATTAAGGAGGTCTAGAGTTATGATTTCCCCAATTGTCGGAATCCTTCCCGCTATGTCTTCTATAATTTCGCCTAAGTATTCTCTACCGATCATGAGCACTCTTATTACCGTAAATCTCTCCCACTCTCTCGAGCTACGCTAGCTGGCTTTTAATACAGCTCACTTCAGATCGCACTCAAGGCTTCGTTATCCCTAATTCCGCCTTTAAACCCTTGGTTATTGATTCCTCATATACTTTAGGAGTGATGTTGTTTAACAATTACCTAAATATGCACTCTCTCCCGAGTTATGCATACTAAACAGGCACAGCTAATTGAGAGCTCTTCAATCAACCAGAATATAAACGTAGTTTTACAAATAGAGAAAAATTATGGCTCAATTATATAAAAACATAACAAGAATTTATCCTACAAAATGTTCTATCAAAACTCTAGATAACAAATTAGCTATTCATAATAATATGTAAAACTACAATACTAAAAGTCATAGCTAACAATGAAAAATAGAAAGAGGAAGGAAAAACTCATAGAAGAATTTTCCGCCTTGCTCCTCACGTGTTCTTGCCTCCAAGGGTGTTGTCTAACCCTAAAGTAATTTCTCTCCCTCCTTAGGTCTAATTTGCGTCCAAAATATGTCCCCCCTTCTTCAAAATAGTTTAGGACCCCTTTTATACAAGTTGGAATAGTGTAGGGCCGAAATAATCTTGTCCCGGACGAAATAGGACTTCTTTTTGACGCCTGGAGCGGCGCGGCCGAGGCCAAAACGCGGTAGGACCGCGGCCAGACAAGCTCTCTGATTTTCTACCGTGGTCAGTTCCGCAGTCGCGGTTTCAACTGCATTTTTCACCCTGTTATGTTCAGAATTTGAAAAAATATAAAACATGAAAGTTGTATCCCTTTGAATTATCTTTCCAACCATATATTATATAGCCCAAATAGTGTTGGTAGAATAAAGTTATGTCCAGTTTACTAGACAATATGCAATATGCCTCATCGAGTCTTCGTTTGTTCTCAACTATCAAATTTGACCCCGAACACGATCCCGGCTTAATTCCTTAGGATTTTACTCAGACTTCAAAGCTCCAAATTACTTAAATTCATTCCGTAACATCTATATAGCTCGTAATCACTCCTACAAGGCATAAAACACATCGTTCGTGCAAAACACTAGCGATTAAAGCGCAAACTAAACTAAAGTGCAGTTAATTAGAGTGTACTAATTGGCTAAAATACGTAATTATAGCCTATCATCACCAACATAATCGTACAATTCCAAAATAACTGTCTACTAATGTGTGTGCCAAGACCTGGTATCATAAGTTGTGGCCAACTAGTAGAATGTACAAAAGAATCACACTATCATACTCTCCGAAACAGAATAGACGGCAAAAATACATAAGATAGACTCCTTCAGGCTGCTGAACGGCATGGGAAAGGAAGTTGCTCATCGTAGAAGTCTCGGAAACCGCTCAATGATGCGTACCAGATTGATAGCCAGATACACCTGCCTCAGATCCTGTACAATTAAGTACAGAAGTGTAGTATGGGTACATAAACAATATGTACCCAGCAAGTATCCCGTCTAATCTCGAAGAAGTATAGACGAGAGGTCGACTTGATACTTACTAGGGTCAAATATTATGAGAGAGAATTTATAATAAGCATGGATAGCACAAATTTATTAACATTGTACGGCAGGGAATAACAATTCTTTTTCCAATTAATATCACGGGCATCCCATTTACGTTTCAAGATATATATGAAGTTCAGTCCACCGAGAAATACTAAGTAGAGCATGCGCTAGTAACACCGAGGGACGTACGGCCCGATCCAACATAAAAGTAAATTGTGCACTGCCGAGGGTCGAACGGCTCGAACCATAGATGCATCTATAACCCTGCTCGCGAATCACCCGTACGACGCGGTCAAATATAAATAAACTCATCAACAACAGACAATAATGTATATCTGGGAAATAGTTATTCACAGGAATACTCCAATTCTCTTCTAAAAGATCAAACAAGATAAGGTTCCTCTACTAGTCTTATTTACCTTAACCAACATAATTTATGTGAATCCGTATTTATCATCAAGTTACAAGAATATCACATAGAGCATGCTTCTGGGTCCTAAACTACCCGGGCTTAACATAATAGTAGCCACGTACGGACTCTCATCACCTAGTGCGTACGTAGCCCCCGCATATAATAGCAATTAATTCAATTATTACACCTATGGGGACAATTCCCTCTTACAAAGTTAGAAAGGAGACTCACCTCGCTCCCAAGTGCACTCCCAATACCAAGAATGAGCCCGAACCCGCAATTTGGAGCCGAATGATTCGAAACTAGATAACGAGGTAGGAACTAGTCAATACAAGCTTATAAGATCATATTCTAACTATTTTAAGTAATTTCCCACCCTTAAACACCAATTTCCTAAAATTCGACCTCGGGCCCACGTGCCCGGATTCCGAAATTTTTCGAAGGAAGTTGTTCTTTATAACCTAAGGATCAATAATATATGATTTCTAATTCATTTCATAGCAAATATTGTGGTGAAAATCTAAGTTTTATTAAAATCCTAGGTTTTGCTCTAACCCCTTAATTTTACCTAATTTTTAGTGTTTAATCTACCTAAGACACAAGTATTAAACCAAGAATTAGTGGAATAAACTTACCTTAAGATGTTAAGTGGAAGTCCTCTTTCAAAAGCTCCCAAAATCGCCAATAGAGGAGTGAAATATGGCAAAAATGAACTTAGAACCCGTAATAAATGAACTTACTACCTCAGCGATATGCGGTCAGGGGACCGCATCTGCGAGAAATACTCTGCATATGCGAAATGGGCTAAAAGGACTGGGACCGCTTCTGCGGTCCTGAGGTTGCCCCTGCGGAACCGCTTCTGTGGTTCGAGAGACGCTTCTGCGGTTTGGCCTGGCTTTCCCTGGGGCCGCATCTGCGATAGATGGACCGCATCTGCGGTCTCACACCTGCGGTCCACCAACCGTAGGTGCAGTTATGACAGAAGCAGCAGCTTCAGCATTTTTCAACAATTTCAACTTCACTCGAGCCTCGTCCGATTGACGCTCGGGGCTCCCGGGCCCCGCCCGAACATACCGACAAGTCTGAAATCACGAGACAGACCTACTCGAACCTTCGGAATGCCCGAAACAATGCTAAATCTAAGAATCACCCCCTAAAACCAAATGAATAAAACTTATGAACTTCAAGTCTTAATTTTCCTCTAACGAACCAAAATGCCCTAAAACTACTCGGAGTGACACCAAATTTTGCGGGTAAGTCTTAATTGATATTTCGGACCTGTACCGGGCTTCAGAACCAACATACGAGCCCGATACCCATGAAATCAATCATTAATTAGCTTCTTTAAATTCTTAATATTTCAAATTAACCATTTCCAATAAAAATTCATTACTCGGGCTAGGGACCTCGGAATTCGATTTCGAGCATACGCCCAGGTCCCATATTTTCCTACGGACCGTTTGCTCAAAATATTGACCAAAGTCAAACTTGGCCTTTTAAGAAAATCCTAAAGAATCAAATGGGCATATTTTATTCCAAAATCTTCCAAATCTCGAGCCAATCATCCCCGCAAGTCGTAAATTAGCTAAAGCAAGCGCGGGAAGTCTTATTTAAGGGAACATGGTTCTAAAAGGCAAAACGACCAGTCGAGTTATTACATTCTCCACCTCTTAAACAAACGTTCGTCCTCGAACGAACATAGAAAAGTACCCGAGCTGCTGAATAAATGGGGATATCTACTCCACATGTCCTCCTCGGACTCCCAGGTCAACTCCTCGACTGGTTGGCCCCTCCACTGGACCCTCACCACAGAAATCCTTTTGGACCTCAACTGGTGATCCTGCCTATCTATAATGGCAACTGGCTCCTCTTCATAACCCAAACTCTCATCCAGCTGAATAGTACTGAAGTCTAACACATAGGACAAGTCGACATGATACTTCCGAAGCATCGATACATGAAAAACCGGATGAACTCCCGATAAGCTGGGGGGTAAGGCAAGCTCATAGGCAACCTCCCCAACTCATCTCAACACCTTAAAGGGGCCAATAAACCTTGGGCTCAACTTGCCCTTCTTCTCGAACCTCATAATACCTTTCATCGGCAAGCTTTTCTAAAGAACCTTCTCGCCAACCATGAATGATACATCACGCGCCATCTGATTCGTATAACTCTTCTGTCTGGATTGAGCTGTGCGAAGCCTTTCTTGAATCAACTTCACATTATCCAAGGCATCTTTCACCAAGTCTGTACCGTATAACTTAGCCTCACCAGACTAAAACCACCCTATAGGAGAACGACAACGACGACCATATAAAGCCTCGTATGGAGCCATCTCTATGCTGGACTAATAGCTGTTGTTGTATGCAAACTCAGCCAAGGGCAAAAACTGATCCCACTGCCCTCCGAAGTCAATCATACATGCTTTGAGCATGTCCTCTAAAATCTGAACTGTCCGCTCCGACTACCCGTTGGTCAGAGGATGGAATGTTGTGCTGAGCTCTACACGGGTTCCCAACTCACTCTGAACAGCTCTCCAGAAATGGGAAGTGAACTGAGGGCCCCTATATGATATGATGGAAACAGGAACACCGTGCAACCGGACTATCTCTCGAATGTAAATCTGAGGCATACCTCTCTGCTGTATAAGTAGTCGCCACCAAAATAAAGCGGGCCGACTTGGTCAACCTGTCAATAATGACCCACACTGAATCAAACTTTCGCAAAGTCCGGGGCAACCCAACTACGAAATCCATGGTAATGCACTCCTACTTCCACTCTGGTATAGGCATCTGCTGAAGTAGGCCACCGGCCGTTGGTGTTCATACTTGATTTGCTGGCAATTCAAATACCTAGCTACATACTCCACTATGTCTCTCTTCATCCTCCGCCACCAATGATGCTACCTCAAGTCACGATACATCTTCGTAGCTCCCGGATGAATGGAATATCGTGAACTGTGTGCCGCCTCCACAATCCTCTCCCTTAAACCATCAATATTAGGGACACATAGACGGCCCTGGAGCCGCAAAACACCAGCCTCGCCAATAGAAACCTCCTTGGCACCTCCTTGGAGCACCATCTCTTTGAGAACCGCCAAATGTGGATCATCGAACTATCGGGAATTGATCTGCCCCAATAATGAAGACTGAGCAACCACACACGCAAGAATTCGGCTGGGCTCTGAAATGTCCAACCTCACAAGTTTATTAGCCAAGGACTGAATGTCCAAAGCTAGTGGCCTCTCCGGTGCTGGAATGAATGCCAAACTACCCATACTCTCTGCCTTTCTGCTTAAGACATTCGCGACCACATTCGCCTTGCTCGGGTGATAAAGAATGGTGATGTCATAATCCTTTAGTAACTCAAGCCACCTGCACTTCCTCAAATTAAGATCCCTCTGCTTGAACAAATGCTGCAAGCTGTGATGATCAGTGTAAACCTCACATGACACCCCATACAGAGAATGCCTCCATATCTTAAGAGCATGAATAATCGCGGCCAACTCTAGATCGTGCACAGGATAATTCTTCTCATGGATCTTCAGCTCATGGGAGGCATATGCAGTAACTCGCCCCTCCTGCATTAATACACAACCCAAGACAACGCGTGAAGTGTCACAATATACCGTATACTTCCCTGAACCGGAAGGCAATACAAGAACTGTTGCCGTAGTCAAAGTTGTCTTGAGCTTCTGAAAGCTTTCCTCACAATCATCGGACCAATGGAAAGGAGCCCCCTTCTGGGTCAACCTAGTCAGAGGTAATGCAATAGATGAAAAGCGTTGTATGAATCGTCTGTAATAACATGCTAAACCCAGGAAACTCTTTATCTCGGTCACTGAAGTAGGGCGTGGCCAACTCTGAACTGCTTCAATCTTCTTAAGATCCACCTTAATACCCTCTCCTGACACAACATGCCCCAAGAATGCCACTGACTCCAGCTAAAACTCACACTTGGAGAACTTAGCATATAGCTTCTGTTCTCGTAGGGTGCGAAACACTACTCTCAGATGCTGCTTGTGCTCCCACAGGCTACGTGAGTATATCAAGATGTCGTCAGTGAAGACGATGATAAAGGAATCAATATAAGGCCTGAACACCATATTCATCAAGTCTATAAATGTCATTGGCGCATTAGTCAAGCCAAAGGACATCACTAAAAACTCATAATGGCCATATCTAGTCCGGAATGCAGTCTTCGGAACATCCGAGTCCCGAATCTTCAACTGATGGTACCCTGACCTCAAGTCTATCTTAGAGAACACCCTAGCACCCTGCAACTGGTCGAACAAATCATCGATACGAGGCAAAGGATAGTTGTTCTTGATGGTAACTTTGTTCGACTGGCGGTAATCAATGCACATCCGTATAGTCCCATCATTCTTCTTCACAAATAACACTAGTACACCCCAAGGTGATACGCTGGGTCTAATAAATCCCTTTGCCAACAAATCTTCAAGTTGCTCCTTCAACTCCTTCAACTCTTTAGGAGCCATACGGTATGGTGGAATGGATATAGGCTGGGTGCCTGGAGACAAATAAATACAAAAATCAATATCACGATCCGGTGGCATGCCAGGAAGGTCAGAAGGAAACACGTCGGCGAACTCTCGAACTACTGGGACTGAATCAATCATCGAAGACTCTGCGGTGGTGTCCCGAACATAAGCTAGATAAGCCAAACACCCCTTCTCGACCATATGCCGAGCCTTCAGGAAAGAAATAACCCGACTAGGTGTATCAACTGTGGAACCCTTCCACTCCAATCTTGGCAACCCTAGCATCACTAGTAAAACAGTCAGTCTAGGACATCGTGATACGGAGACAACCAATCCATGCCCAGGATGACTTCAAAATCGATCATATCAAGCAACATGAGATCTGCCCTAGTCTCGAAACCACAAAATATGACCACACAAGACTGGTAGATCCCATCCACGACCACAGAATCACCCACAAGAGTAGACACTTGAACAAGAGTGCCCAAAGGTAAAGGAGAAATAACCAGGAAATGAGCAAAAGAGATGATACATATGAATAAGTAGACCCTGGATCAAATAATAACGAAGAATCTCTATCGCCGACGGAGATACTACCTGTGATGACAACATCTGAGGCCAATACATCTGGCCTGGCCGGAAGGGTATAGAATCTGGCTGGAGCGTCGGCTGGCTGGCCTCCACCTGACTAAGCAATAGCTGGCTGACCTCTCCCGGCCTAGCCTCCACCTCTAGGACGGACCCTACCAGTCTGCCCTCCACCTCTAGGTGGCGGGGCAGCCAGTGTTAAAACCATAGGCTGCTGACCCTGTTGCACTGCCTTGCCTAGAAGTCTGGGATAGGTCCTCTTCAGGTGACCCGGATCTCCACACTCGTAGCACACTCTCGGTGCCATAGCCTGTTGCCCTAAAGTCTGAGCCTGCTGACCCGAATACCCACTGGAAGAACCCTAGATGGCTAGTGGGCGGTATAAACTCTCTGGCACGGCACTGAAGTAAGCACTAGAAGAATTCTGATGACCAGAATACCCGCCGAAAGAACCCTGAACAGCTGGTGGGCAAGAAGAACTCTCCAGCATTGCATTGAAATAAGGTCTCACTGGAGTACCTTGGGGAGGGGGTGGTGATGCTGAATATAGGGGTCTGCTGGGCTAGCCCCTCCCGAAGTGACCTCTACCCCTATCTGGGGCACCTCTGAACTCTCCTAAAAATCGGGCCCTCTTGTCTTGCTGAATCTGCTCTCTACCCATAGCGATACCCCTCAATCCTGCGAGCAATCTCCACCACTAGCTGATACTCAGTACCCATCTCCACCTCCCGGGCCATGCTAGCTCGAATACCGGGGTGTAACCCCGTGACAAACCTCCGCACTCTCTCTGCATCTGTGGGAAGTATCATGAGTGCATGGCGAGACAATCAGAGAACCTCAACTCATAATCGGTCACAAACTTCTGACCCTGCTCCAGATGCTCAAACTGATGTCGTAGCTCTTCCCTCTCATAGGGTGGAATATACCTATCCAAGAATAAGTGGGTGAACTGGCCCCAGGTGAGGGGAGGAGAACCTGATGGTCTGCCAAGAACATAGGACTGCCACCATCGACGGGCCCTGCCCTCCAGCTGAAAAGTAGTGTAGTCAACTCAATGCGACTCCAATATCCTCATGTTGTGCAGTCTATCCCTGCACCTGTCAATGAAGTCCTAGGCATCCTCATGTCGCTCACCCCCGATGATGGAAGGGTGAAGTCTATTCCATCTATCCAATAACTTTTGCGGGTCACCATCCGCAGCTGGTCTAAGCTGAGGCACCACTGCAGCAACTTGCTGGGCCCCATCTGCGGGTAGTGCACCTGGAGTCTGATACACTGCAGTTGCATGTACAGGAGCCTGAGCAGTAGGGGTCTGCGCTTTCCCCCCCGCCTGTGATGTAGCTGGGTCTGATAGAAATAAACTAGCCTGAGTCATAAAATCCATGAACCGTTAGCATACGGCCCATGACCTCCTAGAATCCTGGTGCTGTCATAAAGTCCGTCGGGGTAGGCTCAGTTGCGGGCACCTTGCCCTGCTCCTCGATAATAGGATCTCCCACAAGATCTGCTGGTGGTGCTACTGGGATAACTCTGGGACACCCTCGTCCACTACCTCTGGCTGGTGCCCTCCCCCGGCCTCTGCTTCGGCCTCTAGCAATGGGGGAGCAGCTCTTCCCGGGTTTGGAACAACAGTCGCGCTTGTCCTCACCATTTGTGAGAGAATAGAAGAGGGAAATTTAGTATATCAACCGATGCACGATAGGAAATAAATAAAGAGTAGTTTTTCCTACCACCCTATAGCCTCGCGAAGATAAATACAGACGTCGCCGTACCGATCCGCAAGACTCTATTAGGTTTGCCCATGACTTTGTGAGACCTACATGAACCTAGTGCTCTTATACCATGTTGTCACGACCCATTTCAAGAATAGGTCATGATGGCGCCCAACACCATTGTCAAGCAAGCCAACGCGGAAAATACTAAATAAGATCTCATATGCTTTTACCCAAATTAGTAGTAATCACTCCTTTACGTTGAAACAAAAATTAGAAATGATTGATAAAGGCAACATAATAGTACAATCCCAAAATAACAGTCTACTAATGTGTGTGCCAAGACCTGGTGTCACAAGCTGTAGGCAACTAGTAGAATATACAAAAGAATCACACTATCCTACTGTCCGAAATAGAATAGACAGCAAAAATACATAAGATAGACTCCTTCAGGCTGCTCAACGGCACGGTAAGGGAAGCAGCTCACCGTAGAAGTCTCGAAATTCGCTCAGTGATGCATACCAGACTGATAGCGAGATACACATGCCTCAGATCCTGTACAATTAAGTAGAGAATTGTAGTATGGGTACATAAACAATATGTACCCAACAAGTATCCCATCTAATCTCGAAGAAGTAGAGACGAGAGGTCGACTTGATACTTACTAGGGTCAAATATTATGAGAGAGAATTTATAATAAGCATGGATAGCACAAATTTGTTAACATTGTATGGCTGGGAATAACAGTTCTTTTTCCAATTAATATCACGGGTATCCCATTTATATTTCAAGACATATATGAAGTTCAGTCCACCGAGAAATACTAAGTAGAGCATGCGCAAGTAACACCGAGGGACGTACGACCCGATCCAACATAAAAGTAAATTGTGCACTGCTGAGGGTCGAACGGCTCGAACCATAGATGCATCTATTACCCCGCTCGTGAATCACTCGTGCGACGCAGTCAAATATAAATAAACTCATCAACAACAGACAATAATATATATCTGGGAAGTAGTTATTCACAGGAATACTCAAATTCTCTTCTAAAAGACCAAACAAGATAAGGTTCCTCTACTAGTCTCATTTACCTTAATCAACATAATTTATGCAAATCCGAATTTATCACCAAGTTACAAGAATATCACATAGAGCATGCTTCAGGGTCCTAAACTACCCGGACTTAACATAATAGTAGCTACGTACAGACTCTTGTCACCTAGTGCGTATGTAGCCCCCACATATTATATCAATTAATTAAATTATTACACCTATGGGGACAATTTCCTCTTACAAGGTTAGAAAGGAGACTCACCTTGCTCCCAAGTGCATTCCTAATACCAAGAATGAGCCCGAACCCTCAATTTGGAGCCGAACGATTCGAAACTAGATAAATGAGGTAGGAACTAGTCAATATAAGCTTACAAGATCATATTCTAACTATTTAAGTAATTTCCCACCCTTAAACACCAATTTCCTAAAATTCGACCCCGGGCCCACGTGCCCGGATTCTGAAATTTTTCGAAGGAAGTTGTTCTCTATAACTTAAGGATCAGTAATATATGATTTCTAATTCATTTCATAGCAAATTTCGTATTGGAAATCTAAGTTTTATTAAAACCCTAGGATTTGCTCTAACCCCTTTGATTTTACCTAATTTCTAGCGTTTAATCTACCTAAGACACAAGTATTAAACCAAGAATTAGTGGAATAAACTTAACTCAAGATGTTAAGTGGAATTCCTCTATCAAAAGCTCCCAAAATCGCCAATGGAGGAGTGAAATATGGCAAAAACGAACTTAGAACTCGTAATAAATGACCTCACTGCCTCAGCGATTTCCACATCTATGGTCCCACACCTGCGAGAAATACTCTGCATCTGCAAAATGGGCTAAAAGGACTGGGATCGCTTCTGCGGTTCGAGAGCCACTTCTGCGGTTTGGCCTGGCCTTCCCTGGGGCCGCATCTGCGATAGATGGACCGCATCTGCAGTCTCGCACCTGCGGTCTACCAAAGTTATGACAGAAGCAACAACTTCATCATTTCTCAACAATTTCAACTTCACTTGAGCCTCGTCCGATTGACGCTCGGGGCTCCCGGGCTCCGCCCGAACATACAAACAAGTCTGAAATCACGAGACGGATCGAACCTTCGGAATGCCCGAAACAACGCTAAATCTAAGAATCACCCCCTAAAACCAAATGAATCAAACTTATGAACTTCAAGTTCTTAATTTTCCTCTAACGAGCCAAAATGCCCTAAAACTACTCGGATTGACACCAAATTTTGTGGATAAGTCTTAATTGATATTTCGGACCTGTACCGGGCTTTGGAACCAACATACTAGCCCGATACCCATAAAATCAATCATTAATTAGTTTCTTTAAATCCTTAATATTTCATATTAACAATTTCTAATAAAAGTTCATTACTCGGGCTAGGGACCTCGGAATTCGATTCCGGGGATACGTCCAGGTCCCATATTTTCCTACGGACCCTCCTGAATCGTCAAATCACAAATCCGGATCCGTTTGCTCAAAATATTGACCAAAGTCAAACTTGGCCTTTTAAGAAAATCCTAAGGAATCAAATGGGCATATTTCACTCCAAACTCTTCCAAATCCCAAACCAACCATCCTTGCAAGTCGTAAATTAGCTAAAGCAAGTGCGGGAAGTCCTATTTAAGGGAACGAGGTTCTAAAAGGCAAAACAACCAGTCGGGTCATTACACATCTTTTCCTCATTTGCACCAATTAACAATGGCAGAAAAGGAGATGCAAGATATAATGCAATAGCGGGTGTCACTACCAAAATTTTGAACACCATCAACGAGGATGAAATAGAAGACAATGAGAATGTGACGGCAAGCATTACACCCAGGCGGAGTGATTCACCTCCCCCTCATGAAAGTGTAACCGCTTCACGCAAAAACGGAGCTTCCACGTCCACAGCTGAGGAAGCACCACCAATAGTGAAAAAATTACTGGAGGAGTGGCTGACAAGTACTTTAAATAACTTACTAGAAAAACCCATTCAAAGGGAGAATAGAAACGTCGCGCACGCAGATACCACTGTCACACCTCCTTTTTTACACACCTACCCCGAAGGATAAATGTATGAGGCAGTTTTTCCATTTAAAGTGACATTATTCGAAATGGGATTATTTATTTGTTTCAGAGTCACCACTTGGGATAGGTTTGGCTTTTGGTGTCCCAAGTCACCGATTTATCTTGAATCCCAAATCGAGGAAAATTTTGACTTCCTGAATGGAGTCTGTTGGGGGGCGGCGCCGCCGTGCACAGTGGCAACGGCGCCTAAGGTTTCAAATATTTGAGGCATTTGATTGGGATTCGAGGGCAAGGGTTTGGGTATTTAGAAAGAGGAGAAGAAGGCGGTTCCATGGTGTAATTTTGGACTGGCTTGGGGTGACCGCCGCCGGACACGGCGGAGGTGGCGACGCTATCTTTGAATATTCGAGGAACGGGGAGAGGAGTTGTAGGAAAACGTGACCGGATTCGAGATGAGGGAGAAGAGAAGTTTCAGGGGTGTATTTTTGGGGTTCATTAGAGCATCACCGTCGGCGGAGATGATTTCCGGCCGGCGGCGGACGGCAGACGACGGAGGGCGGTGGTGATATTAGGGTTAATCTGAGACGATAGTGAGAGGGAGGGGGCTGCGGGAATCCGAAATTATTATATTAAATCTACCCTAGTTCCTGACCGTTGGATTAGAGATACTCAACGGACAGGATCTAACGTGACAAAAATGATGACGTTTTGAATTTAAAAGGGGTGGATCTGGTGGGCTGAAGTGGACTAGGCAGTTCGAACGGGTTTGGGGGTTTGGGCTTGAATTTTTGGCCCAAATAATGGTGGCCTGATCCCTTTCATTTCAATTTCTTTTTTTGTTTGTTTTCTTCTCTTTTCTTTTTTATTTATTTGAATTTTGGATTTTATTAAGTGCAAAATTAAAAAGTAGCCAAAACCTGATTTAATTCTAAAATGAGACTAATTAATTCTCAAAAATTAAACAAATCCTAGTTTAAAGAGGAATCTTAAGAAAAAATCAAAAATTAAAAGTAAAACAATATAAAAGACTATTTTAATTATTTTCTCCTATTTTCAATGATGCTAATTAATCTAAGAATCTAGAATTGGGTCCTAAATACAAGTATGCTATTTTGTAATTTTTTTTTTTTTTTATGACAACTAAAAAAAATGCACAGAAAAGGCAAAACACAAAATTACGCAATTAATTCCTAAAAAATGAATTCTATAGGAGTAATTTAAGCGCGACAAAAAATACGTGCTCACAACCACAGCAACCACCGGCGAACAACCCCCCCAACAGGATACACTTACATCATTATTGATACAGGTAATGACGCACTTGCAATCACTCTAAAGAAAATGGAAGAAATGAAAAACGAGAACAAAGCACTCCGTGACCGGATGAGGGGACATCAAGAAAGGGTCGACAAGATACCGAGCTCCCCAAAGCTGCTACCAAAATGGGATGTTGGTCGATTCGTCGAACAACCGTACATCGAGGAGGCGACTCCATATGCCATACCCAAGACCTTCAAATGCCACCTTATTTAAATATATATATAACGGTACTACAGACCCCGAAGATCACATCATTCATTACGTCACAGCGGTGAAAGGCAATGATCTTTCGAAGGAGAAAGTACTATCAATGTTGCTGAAAAAGTTCGGCGAGACCCTAACGGGGGGATCCTTAACCTGGTATTCACAATCACCGGAACAGTCAATAACAACGTTCAAAGAAATGACTGATAAGTTCATCACCACCCACGCTGGGGCTAAAAAGACGGAGGACAAGGTAAATGATATATTCACTGTTAGGAAATAGCCTGGAGAGGGACTTTGGGACTTCCTCGCCCGGTTTAAAAGAGTAAGAATGAGCCTACCAAATGTATCAGAGGGATGGTGGTAGCAGCTTTCCAAAATTGGTTGAACAGGAATGGGTCGAAAGCGACCAGAAAGTTATTAAGCATGCTCATGAAATACCCTCCCACCACTTGGGAATAAATTCATAATGCCTACTGCGCCGAGGTGAGAGCAGACGAAGACGACCTTAACGATCCGACCTAATGGTTAACATCAGTCCAAACAGAGTCGAGAATAGATCAGTCAGGTCCCAGCCTCAACCGAGAAAGGCATCAACCCTAAGTAAGAACAACCATCCCATCATCTCTTCGACATGTAGAAGGGTCTTCCAGGCCACATACAGGGACTCAACGAAATGAAAGAGGTATGCCTCCACTCTTATCTGCTCACAATTTTTATGTTTCCCCTTCAGTAATAGTGTATGCACTAGAGATGCTTGTCACAAAGGTGAAGTGGCCACAAAAAATGAAGTCCGACTCAAGTACCCTAAATAAATTGTGGTGGTAAACTTCACGTGGATGATATTAAATAAATTGTGTATAGATACGATTGAATTGGAGCGAAATTCGGAAGGAAAGGCATTGCTTGAGGACTGAGTTGACCGTAAACCTTCGAGGTAAGTGTTTGATCTATCCT
>MU749737.1:18989-32553 GCA_026770625.1 Nicotiana glauca | reverse complement strand
TCTTTTTACGCTTATATATATATATATCCCTTTCGCCGGAGTATGTTAAAGCGCCGTAAAAAAGAGGTGTGACAGTGTTGTGGTTCCTTCTGTTCGTTTCTCCTGTTTTCTAAAGTGACTTTTAGCTTGGTCACTCAGGAAATCTCGAAGATGACCCTCATTAAATAAATGAGCTACCTCCTCCTTTAACTGTTTGCAGTCTTCGGTTCTATGACCATTAGTTCCATGGTATTGGCATATTTGATTAGGATTCCTTTGAGCTGGATCGGTCTGTAGGGGTCTGGGACACTTAGTATCCTTGATTCGTCCAATGGCCGATATAATACCCGATGCGTCGATGTTGAAGTTGTATTCCGATAACCGTTGTGCTTATTTAGGCTCGGCATGTTTATCGAAGCCACTTTTACTCATGAGCCCTCTAGAGCTTTATTCTTGATCATTCCTTCGATCATTTCAAATGGGATTACGTCCCAATCTGTTGTTTCTACGATCTGCGTTGTATGGTTGATACCGATCTCTGTTTGATCGGGGCTCTCTGTCGATATCCCTTTGAACCCTGTCATCGGATCTATTTGGGTAGATGGAACTAGAAGGGGCTCCTAACTGATCATCCTCGACCCTAATTTTTGAATGGTATCGATTATGCACATCGGCCCGGGTCACAGCTAGATATTCAATCAAATTCTGTGTTTAGTTTCCGCGATGATATCGGACTTCGCTTGTTCAAACCGTGAAGGCTTGGACAGCCCAATCATCGGTGATCGAGGGTAGGTCCATGCATTCCATCTGGAATTGAGATACGAATTCCTTTAGCATTTCATTGTCTTTTTGTCTTACTTTGAAGAGTTTCGACTTCCTAGTCGCGACCTTTATTGCTCCAGTGTGTGCCTTTACGAACGAATCAGCAAGAATGGTGAAGGAATTGATGGAATTGGGCGGCAAATTGTGGTACCATATCATTTCCCCTTCGATAAAGTTTCTCCAAACTTCTTCAATAGAACGGATTGAACCTCATCGTCTTCTAAGTCATTCCCCTTTATTATGCATGTATAAGAAGTAACATGCTCATTACGATTGGTGATCCCATTGTATTTGGGAATTTTTGGCATACGGAATTTCTTCGAGATTAGCTTCAAAGCCGCACTTGGTGGGAAAGGCTTC
Organism: Nicotiana glauca; assembly: GCA_026770625.1. Lineage (NCBI taxonomy): Eukaryota > Viridiplantae > Streptophyta > Magnoliopsida > Solanales > Solanaceae > Nicotiana > Nicotiana glauca. Next base: position 31,392 of record MU749737.1, on the reverse strand, counting down.
TGCACAAACTTCTTCAAATCTAAACCCTTTTGAATCGAGGGTTCCCCCGGTATTTGATCAACCCGCGAGTTGTATGTTTCTACCTTTTAATCATTGGCCTCGATTTTCTTTTCATCTAATTCAATCCGTTTAGTGAGCTCCTCAAGAATCTTCATAATGGCGGGGTCAGTCTCAAACTCATTGGCGTTTGGTCTCTCTGATACAGGTTCGACCCTATGAATATCTTCTTGTGATGTATCGAGCTCAATTCTACTTAGTGCTCGATTTTGATTTTGGAGTTGCGCTATCGCAGCTTGATGAGTCTGCAACATTTCAAATATCATTCGAAGGCTAATCCCGCCTCTTCACCGCTCTGTGCATTCTGATCGGCTGCTCGGGCATCTCCGCGGATGCTATTTTCAGGGTCGACGCCCAAATTCCCATTAATGGCAATATGGGAACTGATATCGACTGGATCTATGGCCGGTGGTCCATGGGGGTTGACTGGAGGTACTCCGTTTCCCGGGGAGACTATATTCTTGTTTTCGCCATGAAGACCAAGGTCGGTGTCTGTGTGAGTGGGTTATACTTGAGAGTTTGAAATTTTGATTCCTGAAACCAAAGACACTTACGAGAACAAGCGTAAAGTAGTGTGTGTTATGAGGATTAATACCAGACAATCACTATTATCCTTAGCTCCACGGTGGACGCCAAACTATTTACCCTTAAAATTGGGTAACAATTAAACTTATAATGTGGTTTTAAGGATACGTGATTTCGCCTCATACCAATTGAGAAATGCAAAGAGTAATAATAGAAATTAACAATAATATAAGGCAAACAAGTGTTTGAACAGAATTTAGCCCTCGAGCTTGAATACCCTCGAGCTAGTTGTGCAAGAACAGTTAAAATGTAACAAGCTGATGAACAAGAGAGTATTGTATTGCTTTGATATGCGTGAATGTAAGGTGTTTGCAAAATGATTAAAACCCTCTTTATATAGTAGAGGAATCCTATCTGTGGTATAATTCTAATTATGAAAGTAAATCTCATGATTAGCCTAGACAACCACTGGTTTGATCTGTTCCTGGATTTCCGCCGTGATCTTCGGCCGGTCACGGATATCTCACTTTTCCGTTATTGGGCCTTGCTCGAAGTCTTCCATATTTGGTCTTGATCGCTACTGGCCTCGATCTCGACATGCACCTCGATTCTCGAACTCGATATCTTGTCTTCGTGCTCTAGTCTGATCCATTAAGAGGCAGACCCTCGATGCAATTCTCTGGTCTCGATCAAATAGTAAAATCGGGCAGGTCCGATTTTAACCGTATATAATTATACTATATATAAATATACATATTATCTTCTTTTTTAAAAAAAATTAATACATGGATATTTATTGAATATTTTTGACAAAGTAGTGCCTGGTTAGAGGGATAACAAATTAAGTTCCAATAATTTGATGATTATCTTTTTCCAACTAATCTTCAATATTTTAAAACAAAAAACTTTTGAATCTGTGGGGTTTTTGCTTAATATATACGCTTCAAGCAAAGAATTATAATAATGATGTTTTCAGCATGTTTGACCCAGAAACTACAATAATGAATCTCATGCAGATATTCCTTTCTTGTTTATTTCTGTCTCAAAATATTTGACCTTTTGTTTCTGGAATTCAAATTAAGTGCCATTTCTGTGAATATTTAGATTTAAGCAGAAATGCAGGGTAAGACCTTGTGGTCCGGCTCTCTTCTTAGATCCTGCGTATAGCGAAAGTTTAGTGCACCGGGCTGCCTATAAAAGAAAGTTACTATGATTTAGCAAAAAAAATAATTGAGAAAGTATCAAATACATTGAGAGAAAGAATGAATAATATTTTTCCTTCGAAATGCAATTAGCTCTATTTGAGAGAGAGAACTTTATTTCATTAGGGGTTGAGGCACAAAAGTCTTGTGAAAAGAAAAAAATATATAAATCATGCACATGAAAAAGATTCTTTTTGTTGCTCTCTTGAGCCTCGGGTTTCCTGGAAATAGCCTCTCTGCCCTTCGGGGTATGGGTAAGGTGTGCGTACATATTACCCTCCCCAGATTCCACCTGTGGGATTATACTGGGATGTTGTTATTGTTGTTGTTGTTGTATGCACATGAAAAAGATTAGTCGAAATATTGAATTAAGATTTGAGAGTTGGATGGTATAATAAAAAAGTATAAAATATCCCTATACCCTATAGGATATATATAGGCGTAACGGTTGCTATCAATCTCAATTCCCCCACACTACGAAGTAGGAGCTCTTAATTATTAATTGGATCTTAAACAAGAATTTTTAAAGCAAAAACTTGAAAACTGTGAAGAACAAGGACAAAAAAAAAAGAATAAATTTAACTTAATCCCTTGACCTTTAATAGCTGAAGGAGGGGCTTGGAGTAAATTTATTTCGGTATAACCTATAAGTTATGAGTTCGAGCCGTGATACCAGCTATTAATGTTTGCATCAGTGTAAACTGTATACAACACTCTCCTAGGAATATGGCCTTCCCCGAATTGCGAAATGCTTTGTACACCTAGTTATACTTGACTTTCATAGTTGAGAAGCCATGCTCTTTTCACCTTTGAATGAAAATGAGAATGATCCTAGAGACAGATATCTAGCTAGCACTTGGACATAAGTATGGTTGAAACTTGAAAAAAGGGCGTTTGAAGTTATATAGAAAATTAATTGAAAAGTTAAAGTTGTGTTTGGATATGTATTTTATTTGAAGAAAAGTTGAATTTTTGTGATCGGAAGAAAAAGTTTCATCCAAAAACTGCCCTAAATCAGTTTTTGAGAATTTGAAAATTTTTGAAATCTTTTTCCAAAAACATGATCATATTTTATAAACAAATAATGTTTTTATTTTTTTTTTCCTAAAAAAATGAAGCCAAAATCTATGGCCAAACGGGAGCCTAGTCTTACCTAGCGTTTGGCCATAGATTCCAAATTTATTTTGAAAAATCTAATTTGGATTAAGTTTGGTTTTGAAAATGAAAATATGTTTGGACATACGTTTTCAAAACATATTTTCCAACTTTATTTTGGAAAAACATATATATAATTCCCAAGTTTTGGGATTTGGCCAAAATATGGGCAAAATTTATGGTCAAACATGAGTTTTGAAAATAAAATCCCAAATTTATTTTGACAAAACTCATGGCCAAACAGAGCTGTAGATTACCCATCGAGGGAAGAAGGATAAGTGTTAGGTATATCACATTGGTTGCATTAATATGTTATTATCTTCTTATATGATTTTGAATAAACCTTATATATGAGCTAACGTTTGAAGTTAAGCTAAGCTAAGTTAATATTAATTTTCTTAACATAGATCATCGTATCTTAACCTAACCAATGAAAATATATCTCAACCATCCAACATTAGATTTAAAAAAATGCTTTAAAAATGATTACAATTCCATCCGCAGTAAAATGACCTAACAATGCAAAAAGATTTTAATACTTATATAATCTATTACTTTTTTATTTTTCTAAATATTTGTGCAGAATACGAAAATCCATATGTCTTTATTTCCCATTTTGTATTTTGTTAACCGTTACATGTCAGTTTCTTTTCACCTGGAATATAAACCCAAAAACTCTCTCCTATAAAGCGAAAAACAGTAGGAAAGCAATAGAAAACGAAACGTTAGTAGTCAATTTCAAATCCCTAATAATTAAAATTTCCATTGACTCTTATCCTGTTCCTTTCAATCTTTTCAATATACACTTTAACCAAATGAACATTTTACAGATAGATTATTGTTATTATTTATAAACAAAATTAGTTTTTGTATGAATTTATACAACCAATGTTACTTGTTCTTGTAATTATAGCCGACAGATCATCATCATCAATTTCTCGATGAGTGATTCTCAGTTCTCTTCTCTTTCTTCCTCCTCCTATGACGGCTCCGCTTCTCCCTCCGCCGCCGCTCCCCCGCCGGTAATCATTTCACTACTCGTTTTTCTTAATTTATTAATTGTACGTTTTTTGGTAATTTGTAGTAATTTTTTTTAATTACTACTGATCGTTTATTGTATAGGTTTTATTTTATGCCTACTTGTGTAATGGTTTATGCTTGTGTAAATTGTGTGAAATATGTGATAAAGTTTCAACCTTTTTTTTTTTTCTTTTTTTTTTGTATTATGTTTAATCAATTATCTGGACTGTATCTGTAGATTTTGAGTGTTTGAATAAATCTGTAAGTTATATTTCTTCAATTTTTTTGCAAATTTTATGCTTATAAGTGGATGTTATGGTTGTTAGTGTGCTTGTGATGTAAATTTTGTGAATTAATTTGTTGAATTTGCAACCTTTTAAGCTATGTTTAGTCAATATTTGGAGTTTTCCTAATGAATGTAGATTTTAAGAGTTAAGCCAAATTCGAAAGTTAAGAGGCAACCAGGCAATGTGAGAATTTGTATGCTGAATTTGATACTCATGTATTGTATTCTTGTGGATATGATGATGTTGACTGGAACATAGGTTAAGATATTAATTTGATTTATTTAACATAGGTTAAGATATAATTTGATTTATTACTATATTACTGGTAGCGGAAGGAAATATCAATTTGGTGCTTCGTAAAAGAAGTTTAAAATAGATTATTAGATCAAATCTTAAATTTGAGTAGTTAAAGTGAATTTAAATTCGTGAAAGTTGTGAATTTTTTATAAAGAGGGAAAGACATCATGTGCAGATTGGAACGGCGAGAGTATAATATTAGTATATGTAAACTCACACCTTTAATTGTTTGTCAAATCAATATTTTGTGATTTCTGGTGTAAATTTTGTAAATCATCTGATGAGTTTGCTATTTTGTTTGTAGTCGGCTATAATCATCTGATGGTAAGCAACCCCCACTTCCAACCGATAGGTTGTGAGTTCGAGTCTCCCCAAGAGCAAGGTGGGAAGTTCTTGGAGGGAAGGATGCCGGGGGTCTATTTGGAAACAGTCTCTCTACCCAAGGGTAGGGGTAAGATCTGCGTACACACTACCCTCCCCAGACCCCACTAAGTGGGATTATACTGAGGTGTTGTTGTTGTTTGTTGTTGTATGTTTAATTTTTTGACTTCTCTGATGTTACTATTTCCACTTTGAGGCGTTTCAAAGGGTTTGACACCATCCCAATCTATATGATTTTTGCAACTATCAAGATTTCAAATTCATTTAACTATTTGAATTTTCGCAACTATCGAGATTTCAGATATCAAAAGCAATTAATTTGTACCAGATGATGTTATCCTTACAAAAAAATTTGGGCAAGTAACCTTCCAAAACTCTAACAAGTATCTCGCAAATAGGCATGTTCACTATGCACCAAACGTACAGAAGAAAGGAAAGAGAACGTCTGACTCTTACTCCAGTTTGATGTGATGTTTCTCTATCAACCTCTTAAGATTCCAGTTTCAATCATGCTTTAATGCTTTCTTCAACTAGCACTAAATATGATTAAAATGAATTTTGCTTCTTAAACGCCATAAAAAATCACCATAATAAATGGAATCAGGGAGTACCAATTGAGTCCTACTTGTGCTCTGCAGACATAGAGAAGTTTCGAGTTTAATTAATTTTTATTTATTTATTTGACTGCAGAACGTGGTGGGGAATGGTTCGGGTGGAGATGCTAATAGATCTCGACAATTGATCACTTCACAAGTTTCACGGCATTGGCGAGATGTCTTCTGGATGGGGATATTCATGTTGCATCTAGTATTGGTAGGTGTAGCACTTGCTGTATTGGGGTTTAACAGGTTTAGGGAAAAGGATAGGCTCAAAATTGATAGGTTCACGAACATGTTCCTTGAGAATCAACCTGGTTTGACGGAGGACTTTTGGCCTTTGTATGCCGTCGCTGGAGCAGTTGGAACAGTTCTGGCATGGGTTTGGTTGTTGTTGCTTGGTTCAAGTGCTAATAGCATGATGAAGTTCTCGGTTCACATCTTAACAACATATCTTGCTGTGATCAGTGTGTTGTGTTTCTGGCAGAAGCAATTTTTCTGGGGTGTTGCATTTGCTGTTGGTGCGGTATTGCAGTTTTTGTACGTAATATCAGTTATAGACAGGTATAGCAGAAAAGAGTCTTGCTTTTATGTTTTTATTGTTTTCTATCCGAGTGCAATTCTCTTTGACTAAATATCTTTTTTGTCTGTCTGTTGACCGTGTATTGTTTTAATTTCATTTAATGTAGTGAATATGCTACTCGCTATCCCTTTTTATTCTAAAACGTCAGCTTGGAGAAAATTGTGTTGCTGTGAGATTGTATAGTTGAGGAGTTCACTATTTTTTGCTTTTACATGTAAAAGAGAGAACTACAATTTCTACAAAGGACCATTATGTCGGTTGCTGACAGCAAGTCATGTTTATTTTTTTGTGGTCATGCTATTACTTTCACCGTTGTTTATATTGTAGGGAAGAGAAGATTAGCCTTCAGGAGTATTTTAAACGGACCATTAGTTCTATCTTTTCTCTAAATGCATACACTTGTCATCAATTCTGAATGTCATCTACCATTTGTTATGTCCTTGTCTGTCTTCTGCTGGAGCATCTGCAGATTAATTTTCTTGAAAGAAATCTTATTTGGAGTCACCGAAATAAAATACCACATCATGCTAAGTTGCTAACCTCCTTTTTGGTGGTTACAACCATGAAGTTCTAGGATAGTTTAGATTGGCGTTAAAAGATTTGACTAGACAAAAGCATTGTATTTAAGTGAAGGGCAGAGGGGTGGGCCATTTATTCTCCAAGTCTCCTTTCGTCAGTGGCCCTTGAGGATTTCTTGGTTGTCAAAAAATGTTTTATGGTCTCATAAGTTTTTTAATATTTTAAACAAAGTTAATGGCAGGAGACCAAGGATCTATCGGAAACAGTCTCTCTCCCCTTCCAGGGTAGGGGTGCGTACATCCTACCCTCCCCAGACCCCACTTGTGGGAATGGGTGGTTGTTGTTGTTAATGGCAGGAGAGGTTTATGTAAATTTTCCTAAACTCAGGAAGCACAGTGTATAAAGAGGAGGTTAAAGCTCAGAAAGGATATAAATACAGAGGTCAAGATTATTTTGAATAAGGAAATTGTTGAATAAGTTTCTGTTTTTGTGAAAAGAATTCTTTCCCCCAATTTCGCAGGCTTCCATTTACCATGTTGGTGTTACAAAGAGGTGTGAAGATGGTGTGGAGCCTTCCTGAAGTTATGGGAGTCTCATGTGCATTCATGCTCGTCATGCTTTCATGGCTAGTACTTTGGTCTTTTGGAGTAGCTGGTGTTGTAGCGCTTAGTATCGGTGATGGTGGACGCTGGTGGCTTCTTGTGGTGAGCTGGCAAGTTTTTGCTCTTCATTTGGTGTGGTTTTAGGGTTAGTCACTATCAGATTTATACTGGTTATGCTACCAAGTACCATGAGCTGTTGATTGCTTGTGTTATGTGCAGGTCTTCTGTGTGAGTCTGTTTTGGACTGGTGCAGTACTGTGTAACATTATTCATGTAATAGTGTCGGGCATGGTATTTCTAGTTCTCATTAATGGTGGTCGGCAAGCAGACTCAATGCCTCCCAAACCAGTGATGAGATCCTTACGCTATGCTGTTACAACCTCGTTTGGCAGCATCTGCTATGGGTCACTTTTTACAGCTGCGATCCGGACATTACGCTGGAAGGTTGGTCAATCTGTTCTTATCCAATTGTATGTTATATTAACTTCTCATATGAAGGGTAACATTTTCACGTACATATTGTTTAACTGCACGTATGAACAGTTTTGACTGACTAGTGGTTTCGTGTAATGCAGATTAGAGGAGTCAGATCAAAGATTGGCAAGAATGAGTGTTTGCTTTGCTGCGTCGATTTCCTCTTTCATTTGGTTGAGACCTTAGTTCGTTTCTTCAATAAATATGCTTATGTTCAGGTATTTTGTTAATATTTATAGTGGCATATCTTTGTCCGTTCTTCAAGTCATTGTTGATTTTTCAATATCTTAGTAAATTAAGTCCCTACAAATGGATACTTTTATGAAGGGTCTTACTTCACCTTCCAACTGCTGACCACTTTTACTGCTAAACTCCAGATCCACAACTCCCTTTTCCTCCTTGATAGCCCATCCATGGATCCACTCTGGGAGGTACCTTGGCACCTCCCAGAAAGCAGCTTGGGGTAATCCCTGATAACGTATAAGAAGAAGTAGATAATGACAATCTAGTTAATGGTATACCTTAAAAAACTTATTCACTTATAGGCCTTGGTGGACAGAGTTGCTCGGTACCTGTGTTGGTGGGAGATAGCAGCGTGGAATTTGTAGAGGTGCGCGTAAGCTGGCCGGGACACCAGGTTTATCACAAAAAAAGAGCTGCCTCTGCTTTGATATTGATTTACTCTCTCCAGCGAGCTTGGTTATTTGAGTTGTCCCCAAAAGGGTTGACTCGGTGGTTGAGGTATAGGAGTAATGAACCTGCACATCCCACGGTCACATCCTAGCTACAACACTCATCATGAGCCCATCTACACTATTCTTGAGGAGCAGAACCAACACCTATACCTGTGGATTATTGCAGGCTGCCCTGTATTAATTAAGGTGTCCGCAAGTTGGTTCGGATGCCGCACAACAATAGCAATTACGCCTCAGTCCCAAACGAGTTGGGATCGGCTATATGAATCCTCACTGACCGTGTTTCTCCATTTAAGCTCAACTCATGTCATCATCATACAAATAAAATATTAGTTAAATAATAATAATAATAATAATAATAATAATAATAATAATAATAATAATAATAATCTATAGTTTACTGGCATATAAATCCATGATCAGGTCAAAATACTCCTAAAAAAGCTATAGGTTCAAAATCAAGGTAATAATAAGGCTAAACCCTATACCCAACTAGTAGATATCACCTATATGGATCTTTTCCTTCCATTGTATCCTATCTTTAGCTAAGTCTTCCAAGAAATTTTTGGTCTTTCTAGTTTCTTTCCATATGATTTTAGGTCTAACCTATTCCCTTAACACATTCACATATCATGGTTTCACACCTATTAACTGGTGCATACACAACAGAACAAACAAGGGCTGCTAATGCTGCATGAAAAGGATGCTGAAAAGCATAGTCTCTATTTGACAGTCTTTGAGTTATGTATTTTTTTATTTATATGTTGATATCTAAGATTGTTAGCAGTGGCCTTGCATTTTGATTGTCATTAAAGCTATTGCCTCACAATTTATCTATCTGGGTAGATAGATTGATTGTCAACAAACAAGGGGTATATCATACTTTGATTTCAAGGCTGAGCAAGGTATGAGGTGGGAAGGTTCCTTAGGAGCAAACCATTCATATATCTTACTTTGAACCTTTTATATTTCCTGTATATTAGGTACCCTTTGTATCTTATTTGATGATGGCGGTGTTCTTATAATATAAGTAGCACTTTGGAAGAAATTTTGCATTGTAGTGAATTTTATAAAAAATTTACCAGAACCAGATCTCAATTAGTTAATTTGATGTCATATTTCAAACATAATCCTTTGCAGATTGCAGTTTATGGTAAAAACTTTAATCGCTCAGCAAGAGATGCCTGGGAGTTGTTCCAATCAACGGGGGTTGAAGCACTTATTGCCTATGACTGCTCAGGTGCTGTTATATTGATGGGAACTCTTGTAGGTGGGCTGGTAGCTGGAACTTGTGCAGGAGTTTGGACTAGGATCAAGCATCCTGACAGAGTGATGATGGTGGGTTCTACTTCCTTGTTGATGGGAATGATCCTGGTAAGTTATAGTTATCAAATTCTAGTTCCCATCAGACTTCTATTGTCTGAAAGTGTATGCTTCTTTTGTCTTCCCCCATTTCCGCTTTTATCCTTACTGATATTAGGGCCCAAGTTCATTCAATCTTCTCTTTTCAATTGATTTCGGTTCATGACTTTTGTCTTTAAATGGTCCTCAAGTTCTTTAATTATCTGATTGAACAAATATTCAGTTTCATTATGTGATGTTAAATAAAGATAAATGGAAGATGAAAGAAATAAATATGAAGAATAGCGACTGTACTTATTTCTTTAAGACAATAACCTTCACCAGCCTTCTCCATTTTCTCCTACCAATCCACCGGTACCCACTCACGGTCTTACTGCCCACATGTGCGTCTCTCTCAAGTATTGCCATAGTCACAGTTCAATCTGAATAAGCTTGAGGAACTTCTAAATATTAATATTGTTATTGAGGATTTAAAAAAGTAAGCTCACGTTATGCGTGGGGTCTAGGGAAGGGCCGGACCATAAGGGTCTATTTTACGCAACCTTACCTGCATTTCTGCAAGAGGTTGTTTCCACGGCTCGAACCCGTGGAGGTCACACGGCAACAACTTTACCAGGATTTAACACAGTAATAGGTCATACTGAGATGCTGCATCTGATGTCACACTTTTACAAACAAACTTTTAATCTAGCGGATTAAATATCAACTTTTGCTGGGGTTCACAGTTATGAACTTTGGTTGAACCTTGTGATATGTGATCAGTTGATGATCTATTTCATATAACCTAATCTATTCTTTCTTGATTTTGAAAGTGTATAGCCATTCAACATTATCATAATATTAGTGGCAAATAATGGGAGACCCAGTTCAAATCCCAGTAGAGACAAACGCTAGGTGAATTCTATTCATCTGGCTGAGGATTGGTTGGCAGAGCTACCCGATACATGTGCTGGTGGGAGGTACCAGGTACTCGATGGAATAGTCAAGCTGCGCGAGAGATACCATTAGCACCACCTTTATAAAATAATTGTGATTATTAGTTGCTGCAATATTTGCCTTTGAGATCACCACTGCACGCTATTTAAAACTTGAGCTTATTTACAGTAGCACGGTCGATGACAAAAAATAATGGATATTGTAATGACTTACCCTCTTCTTCTATGGCTGTCAGTCTTCCCTATTATTTATGACATTGTATATCGATTTTCAGGTTGGACTGGCTACAGTTGTGGTGGAAAGTGCGGTGACATCCATATATATCTGCTATGCCGAAGATCCTGTGTTAATACAAAGATGGGATGCGGAGTTTTTCAACAAGATGTCAGAGATGCTGCACCAGCGATTACAACATAGAAGTGCGCGGGCAACTCAAGTATTGACCACCAGATTTGACAGCGAAATGCATGAAACTGCTGCCGTCTGAATTACCCCACATTTTTTACATTCATCTTTTAGCTCCTTGTCTTCCTGTACTAGTTTTTGTCGATAGGTCTGTAGATAGATAAAATCCACCGACCGTCTAATTTCCCATCTCAAAGGGAAGGGAAAGCCTCAGTTTAAATATGACTCCAAATAGCTTGTATTTGACTTTATTTTTATTTATTTTTTGTTATAATTATATAAGTTTTTAGGTTTTGGAATGAATGGAAAGATAACTGTTGAAGTTTCTAATCTTAATATGTATAATTAAGATAGTTATGTTAGCATATGGATTTTGTAGTTTGTCTTTATTTAAAAGTTAATAAATGTAAAATTTAAACAAAATAAAAATATATCCACAATATATTAAAAAGAATCATAATTAACATGGTGTCGTAAAAGTTATTTGTTTGATGGATGCATAATGTTAAAGCTAGCAGCGGCTGTAGCGGTGAACGATGATAGTACATGTTGTTGCAAATGAGGTGTTTCTTGTAATATGGATGTGTGGTCGTCCTGTGATGATAGCTAATGGTGGTGCATGGTGGTGGAAGTGATCGGTGATGGTACCCAACGGTATGCCGTGAAAGTCGATGATTGTCTCATGGGTAAAAATTTATTCGTATTCGATGCTTACGCCAAATCATATAATTTTATTATGAAAATAGCAAATTAAAGTGAAAATGCATATCACTTGACTATAGTTAAGTGATAAATGACTTATATATAGGACAAATGTCACGTATGTATATTCTACTGTCTAATAAGAGGGAATTAACAGGCAGCCGGACGACATGCCTGCTTACTGTCGGGACATTTTCGACATTTCACATGTTTAGGTTGCTTGAAAGAGTTATACTCGCTGCTGTATTATTTGGACATTGTCAGAAGCTACGTCAAAATACCGTTTTTGCTAAAATCTTGTGCCACGTTGAAACAGCCCATGCTGAATGGAGACCGGAACCTAAATAGGTTCTTTTTGAACTCAAACAACATTTTTAAGATTTAAAAAAAAAAAAAAACCATTCTATATACAACGCCAGAAAAACTGGCGTTGTATACTGTATTATTTCTATTTTTAAATTAAATTAATTGTACTAATTACTTATGTATGGGTTCCGGACTCGATATTTTTGAGGCCCAGAGGCACCAAACTATCACTGATAGTTATGTATTTTTTAAATTTAATTTCATATTTTTAAATTAAATTAATTGTACTAATTACTTAC
>MU749737.1:0-17735 GCA_026770625.1 Nicotiana glauca | reverse complement strand
AATTTTTTTTTTTTTTTTAAACGAAATGGACAGAATTTGAGGGGACCAAAGAGTAGAAAAATGGGGTGGATACAACGCCAGTTTTTCTGGCGTTGAATCAGTTGTCAGATTCAACGCCAGAAAAATTGGCGTTGTATATTAACGGTGTCCGTTACCGTTAATGTACAACGCCAGTTTTTCTGGCGTTATATATAGAATTATTTTTTTTTTTTTAAACTTAAAAACGTTGTTTGAGTTCCAAAAGAACCTACTTAGGTTCTGGACTCCTGCTGAATGTATTCATTATGGTGGGCCCATTATGTTTTCGGTTTGACACGCCAACCGCAGAACTCCTCGCTTGCGCTTCTAATTTACAACTTCACACTGATGATATCATTATAATGCCACATTTTTCTCTTCTTTTACTTCCAACAATTGTTGCCTATAAGCTAATTTCCTTTTCATGTTTGTAGACCACCATTTATTTATTTTTTTAACTTTTTGAATTTATGTATTCTTTTGATTAAACTGGAATTACCTTTTAATTAATTCCAAGAATTGATACGTGAAGATCGTTAGCTTCTACAATATGATTTTATTGTTTTTGGCTATTAGAAGGAAATAGCATTTGTAATTTTAGAAATACAATTTAACTATTTATAAACAAATTAAAATAGGAATTTTGTTGTCTTGAGAAATAATAAAAAAATGAAGGAATACCAAAAAAATTTAACTTAACAAAAGTCGAGCATTATTTGGTCATTATAACAAAACGAATAATAGTAATTTCTCGGTATGTGCTTTACTTAATTGGTTGTTTTGAGTGTCATATGATACAAAACGAGATCCTACTTGAGGGATTACACAAGATATATTGTTGTTGTTGTTGTATACGATATAAGAAAAATAAAAAGAGCAATTTAAATTAATTAACAAAGCATAATATTTATTGAAAAATAAAATAAAGAAGAATAAAGTACAAGAAGTTGCAAAGTACTACAATCTTCTTATAAAATAAGAGAAATAAAAGCAGGAAAATATGCAAATAAAAAAAGGGAAGGAGGAGGATATGGAATCGAAGTAGCAGCAAAAATACTATATAGTTAAAAACCAAAAAAAGTCACGGTAAGGAAAAGTATGAAATAAGTAGGAAAAAGAATTAAAGAGGAAAGGGTACCTGGAATTGAATTAGGAGCAATAAACTACATTTTGAGAGACAAATGAGAGGAGGAAAAGAGTTTTCCTTTTTTATTATGTTTTAAAAAGAAAAACAAGAATTTGAATGTCATCACATAATTATCATCAATTTGTCCCCTTTGAGAATTAAGAAGTGTAATTACTTCATTTCTATTATACTTAACTCATTTTGACTAAATAATTACATATGCAGACAAATATGTCAAATCATATAATTAATTAAATTACGTTCAAATTCAATTACTGATCACGCCCAACTATGCCCTCTAAAAAAGACTCTGCGGACGTTGCAAATATAACCCGAGTATTACGCCCAAGGGTCGAATCCATAGAGAGTTAACCTACCAATCACTATCTTTAGACCCACTAACTCTTCAAAACAAGATTCCCAAATATTTGAATCTCAGTTGAATGCTTCTTTACCAACTACGCTTGCAAGTAAACTAAACAGCTGTAAACTAAATTACTAAGGTTGTAAACAATAATGAGAAGAAGCTAAGGCAATGATTTCCCCTATTGATGAAATCCCTTCTGTTTATGCTCATACAAATTTACTAACACATCTCTATCAATCATGAACGCTCATCTTACCATAAATCTCTCTCAGTAATCACAGTAATATACTAAATGCATTCTTCCGAGATACAATAGCTTGCTTTATTTAGCACAATTCACTTTAGATTACACCCAAGGCATTGTTATCCCTGATCCCGCCTTTAAACTCGTAATTATAGATTCCTCTTATACTTTGGAAGTGGTGTTGTTCAACAATAACCTAAATATGCACTCTTTTCCAAGTTATGCACACTAAATAGGCACAACTAATTGAGGATCCTGTCAATTAACTACAACAAGCACAAAGTTGAACAAATAGAGATTAAACTAGCAATTTGTATTCACATAAACAAGAAGTTCATTCCCCAATAGGTTCCATCAAAACCTTAGACAAAGGATTTAGCTACTCATGGCTATGGGAAAACAAACTAAGATAGAATTCATCATAACTAGCAATAAAAATCAAAGAAAAGAAGAAATATATTTTGGGTATTCTCTCACAATTGTTTTCCTTGCCAAGATACTCTCAAAAATAATACATGCCTCTCTTGGGCGAAGTCTAGTATTTAAAATAGGGTTTAGGTCTAAAAATTCCGTGTTTTACACTTTAGTCCTTGAAGTTTCTCGCGCCTGCCGCGGTTCTGCCACGATCGTGGTGGAACCGCGGCCAAATGCCCTCTCTGAATCTCGATTTAATCTGCAGCTCTCTTCCGCCGCGGTTCTGCCGCGGTCGCGGTGGAACCGCGGCCAAACCCCTTCTCTGAATCTTCAGGCCTGGCAGGCGTGGTTTGCTTGGGAAATTTCACAGTTGGCCTATTTTCTTCATTTTTTACTCTAAAAGTACTTCCTAGCCTTCCTTGGACATATATCACCTGCAAATCATGAAAAGCACTAATAAGAGCATTTTGTTATCACTTTTATCATCAAAACTACACAAGAAGGTGGTTATTTAAGGCACGATTAAAGTTAAATTCACCTATTATCAACACCTCACACTTAAATATTTGCTCGTCCTCGAGCAAGTTAAACCACATTTCTAGGCCTAACCGTTCAATGTATTGCCCCAATTTATGTCACAACCGCCATTATAAAGGATCAATCTAAGCAGTGTAACAATCATACCTCAGATACAGACTCTCATGCCATGACACACTCGTGCTCACTCTAATTACTCTAACAGAAGTGAAGACTCACTTTTTCTTCTTGAGTCACATGCCCTCACATCAAAAATCCGAGAGAAGTTCCACACACATAAAATTCAAACAACAAGGAACCAAATATCGGAAGAATTCACTCACTCTCAGTATAGAGAATTCACCTACCACACAGACACACCATAAGCTTGCCCCTAGTATAATACTCTACTAATCGAGCCATTCAGTCAAAGATCAAGAGATCTTTATTGGTTGTAATGTAGGCTAAGTAACGGGTAGGATATATTTGGATATAGTGACTAACCTCCCTAAGCACTTTTAATACACACTTCCTTTTATTTCAATTTCCATGCTCAACCCAATCGTTCTTCCACATTTTGTTTCACATGTGACCCCCACTTTTCTTGGGTGCAACGGGCTTCTTTTTTTTTTTTTTTCTACCAAGCCATTGCACCATTCAAGTATTTCTTTCCTGATTTCCCTTTTTTCTCTACTTCCCTACTACCCCACACTTTGACTTTTGTATGTTCTTAAGTGATTCAAGTGCTTCTAGGAGGTACAGGTTCAAACAGTCAAACTATTCAAACACAGGGATACATGTCATTATAGGGTTATCAAAGAACAGGCTCCAGGCTCAAAGGGGTTAACTATGGCAATATATACACAGGTGGATTCACAATTATACAGGCTTACACAAAGAAATGCCTCAATCATCTCTAAAACCAAACAACTTCTATTTCGCTTTGTAAACACATATGGCAAGTTGTAGGTATCGCATGCAAGCATAGAATGCAAGTAATATCTCCCACACACTTAGCATGTAACGCATTCTGAATCAGTTCATCAACACACTCATACAAGCGTTCAATCAAGACAAGATGTGCAAAATTAGTGCATAGATTTACGAGTCCACAAACGAGCCTAGACGTCACACTCTCAAGTCCGTTTTAGTTATTCGCTAGTGTGCACATCAGGGGTTGCATTCTAGCCTTCACTCATTTTAGTCCTAAAACTACAAAAGAAAAATCTACCTAACCCGGTTCAAGAAAACCCTTGGAAAAGAACCGTGGTTAAAAGAAAAACCAAGAGGGAGGTACTACACTACCTAGAAGAGAAAAAAAAATTTAAAAAAATATCTACATGGACTACTTCCCTCAAGAGTACTGTCCAAGTGGTCCGTCATCAGGAAGAGTCCTCTAACTTTGTTTTTTTTTCTTCGACTTTGACCCTCAAGAGACCCGTCGACAAGTGTCCGTCGTTGGGCCAAGTCAGCTAATCCTAATATAATTATACTCAAATATATACAACACATCAATCTAATGCTATAGTACAACAATATTTATATACATTACAATATATAATCAGAGCAAGTCTCCCACCCCATACTTAAAATCATGGCATGTCCCCATGTCATATCAAGAAAGTAAAGAGCAGAAGGGTTTGAAGACTTCCCTGAGACTCAATTAGAGTCGGAGACAGTGCTGGGGTCTACACTGCAAGCTCTCCCCAACGCACGGAATCAGGCCATAAACCTGCTCTCAGATCTGGACTACCTTTGAGACATGGCATCCATCCGCGTGTAGGCCATCCACCAAGGTGCGGAGATCCGCGACCTCTTTCTCTATGGAATGCAGCATAGGCCGGGTGGACTGTGATCTAGATAGGCCTGCCCCAGTATGGGGGGCCGAGAGGGTCCAGCACTGTCAGTAGATCTCCTGGATGGAGCAAGAGGAACTGGATCATCATCCTCATCATCTATCTCAATTGTTGTACGTGTACCCCGGCCCACTCTGATGCCCGAGGCTCTGAATGCTGCTTTAGGGGGAAAGTCTCCATCGGCGGGATTGGTGGGGGTATTGCTCAGCAGGCACAGTGTAGTCACCAAAGAAGGGAAATAGAATCCCTTTGATAGCAGCGGTCCCCGTAGGACCATTTCATCACCAATTACCGGTGCCGCATCAAAATCCTTCATCGTCACGAAGCACCATGTCAACAGTGCACGTTGGAAGTTCACATCAGTTGTATTGCTGGAGGGCAGGAACCTGCTGCAGATGACAGTTAACCAACACTTAGCCAAGTGTGTGAAAGAGTTAGAGTTCAGGGTGATGTGGTCACGTATCCAAGTGGGTCGCCCCCCTGTGCAGAGTATATCAGTCATGACCTCCCATGTGACCTCTGGCCTATCGTGGTAGTAGTCGATGTCACCAGTGAACGGAGGCAGCCGCAACACCTGGCGAATCATGGGAATTGTGGCGCTGACCATTGTACCTCGCACAATTACCTCCCTACCTAAGTTCAATAGGCAGTTGGCATAAAACTCCCTAACAAGCATCTTGTTTACCGAGGCAGGATCATCAAATAAGAATTCCATTTCCCTCCTTCTAATTTCTTCATACATCTCTTCCTTTTCTATTCGGAGGGTTGCCCGGTCAAGCGGGATCTCATGGATGAAGTTCTTCGTAGCCTTGGCATTAAAGTCGTCTTCCTCTAGTTCTGATTGGAACCTGGACTCATCATAAGTAGGCTGTTGGGATGCGCCTTCCGCTCTCCTTTGCCTTTTAGGAGCCATATTACCTGCAAGGAATCAGAAGAACCATCAAATGTGCCCTAACTAGTACTAGTCGGATGGGTACTCAGACTTCACCACCCGATGGCACCAAACACTTTCCCCCATTTATTTCATTCATACAAAGTGCCCATGCCCCCACTACTAAGGTGTTCAAGGATAATAACCTCCACAATGGCCCCATAATTCTCTTATACATTCCGTTTATAACACCCCACACTTACTCCATCAAGTGAGTCACGTTAGATATAACACCACCATACACAAATTACAACACCTCCACAACCTAGGTGAGGCATAAAATGCCTCAAAATTGTACACAATCCCCTACTTTCGGCCAGAAATGGCCCATCACCAAACTACACCACCAAAATATTTTCTAGGCCTTCAAGTCATCAAAACAACCCCCACAATTAAAGTAAAATGGAGACCCAAGAAAATTATCACTAAAAAACTCCCACAAGCATCAAATACAACAAAAGAAAACATAAAATAAAGCAAAAATTAAAACTTGAACACTAATCCTAACTAGAGTTTACTAAAACTAACACAAAACTAAATTACATTAATTAAGAAGAAGAAATAGAGGGGAGAAGAGAAACTTACTTGATGGAAGAGGGGAAGGTTGGAGGTGGAGTTTTGGAGAAGATGATAATGGAGTTTGGGGGAGAGAAAATGGAGTTTAGAGAGAAAATGAGAGAAGAAGAATAGAGAAGAGGAGATGGGGGCGTGTCTGAGGAGGGAGGGAGATATTGTGGGTGAGGGTTTAGGTTAAAATATAAAAATAGGGTGAAAGAAAAAAAAATAAAAAAATACTTACCTGGGCCCGTCTGGGTCTGCCGCGGTTCTGCCGCGGTTGTGGTGGAACCGCGGTAGACCAGGTTCAGAGAGGTGTTTTGACCGCGATTTGACCGCGGTCGCGGTGGAACCACCGCGGTCTGGGCACCTCTCTGATTCTGATGCCTTTTTTTTGTATTGCAATGTGTTACACTTACAATAATTTCATTTGTTACCTCCCACGCAGCGCTTTATTTAACGTAGCGGCACGACTCAGATGAGCGCAATTAAGGCTCGCTCGACCTCGGTGGTTCATTCAAGTGCAGCTCAGACTTTTCCTTAGGCTTGCTCATGCCTACATAAAATTTCAATCGTTGACCATTGACTCTAAATGTACGAGAGTCATTCTCAGTAGCAACTTCCACAGCTCCTGACGGGAAAACTTCAACTACTCGAAATGGTCCAGACCATCTTGACTTAAGCTTACCCGGGAACAACCTTAGTCTTGAGTTGTATAGCAATACCATGTCCCCAGGTTTGAAATTTCGCTCAACGATGTTCTGATCGTGTAGCCTCTTTATTCTCTCCTTGTATAGCCTTGTGCTCTCAAAAGCAAGATACCGGAACTCCTCGAGCACATGCAATTCAGTGATTCTTGACGTGCGCGCAGCTTCCATGTCTAATTTCAGCTATTTTAGTGCCTACCACGCTTTATGCTCAAGTTCTACAGGTAGGTGACAGGCCTTCCCAAACACCAATTTGTATGGTGACATGCCAATTGGTTTCTTGAAAGCTGTTCTGTAAGCCCAGAGTGCATCATCTAGCTTCCTCGCCCAGTCAGTTCTTGTGGCGTTCACCGTTTTAGTTAGCACACTCTTGATTTCTCTATTGAACTTCGACCTGTCCACTAGTCTGCGGGTGGTAAGGAGTAGCCACCTTGTGGCGCACATCGTATTTAGCCAGCAACTTTTCAAAGGCTCTGTTGCAAAAGTGAGTACCCATCACTGATAATTGCTCGTGGTGTCCCAAAGCGAGTGAATATGTTCTTCTTTAGAAATCCTACAACCATTTTTGCATCATTGGTGGGTAATGCAGCAGCTTCCACCCATTTGGACACATAGTCTACAGCAATAAGAATATACTTATTGCCATAGGAGCTGACGAAGGGACCCATGAAGTCGATCCCCCAGACGTCAAACACTTACACCTCTTGAATTGGGTTCATGGGCATCTCGTGGCGCCGGGAAATGTTCCCGGTGCGCTGACATTCATTGCAGCCCTTCACCCATAAGTGAGCATCTTTAAACACTGTTGGCCAGAAGAATCCAGCCTCTAGCACCTTTGCTGTTGTCCTGACACCTCCAAAGTGTCCACCATACGCCGATGCGTGACAAGCCTGCAAAATAGAAAATTGATCTATCTCGGGGACGCATCTCCGGATCATATTATCAAGGCATATTCTAAACAGATAAGGCTCGTCCCAATAATACTGGCGGCTTTCACAAAAAAATCTTTTCCTTTGGGCCGATGAAAGGTCATGAGGAACTATACCACTGGCCAGGTAATTAGCAAAATCTGCATACCATGGCGCTTCCTGATGAGTGGTGGCGAGCAGCTGCTCGTCTGGAAAAGTTTCCAGAATTTCCTCGACCTCTACAACATTTTCAGCTCCCTCAAGTCGTGATAGATGATCAGCGACTTGATTCTCAGTGCCCTTCCGGTCACGTATTTCGAGATCGAATTCTTGCAGTAGCAACACCCAACGAATCAGGCGTGGCTTAGATTCTCTCTTTTCTATTAAGTACCTAAGAGCTGCAAGGTCAGTGTATACAATTACCTTGGATCCTATTAGATAGGACCGGAACTTGTCAAAAGCGAACACCACAGCTAGCATCTCTTTTTTCGTCACTGTGTAGTTCAACTGGGCTCCGCTCAGCGTTCTACTAGCATAGTAGATCGGGTGCATCAATTTATCTTTCCGCTGGCCCAGTACTGCACCCACTGCGTAGTCACTAGCATCACACATTAATTCGAACGGTTGCTCCCAGTTGGGGGCAACAATGATGGGTGTTGTGACCAGCCTCTATTTCAACTCCTACCCTGCAATCATCAGAAAATACAAACGGGTGATCTTTCTCTAACAAATTGCAGAGAGGGTTGGCGATTTTGGAGAAGTCTTTTATGAACCTCCGGTAGAAACCGGCTAGTCCAAGAAAACTTCTTATGGCTTTGACTGAAGTTGGTGGAGGTAGCTTTGCTATTACATCAACCTTTGCTCGATCCACCTCTATTACCTTACTTGACACCCGGTAACCCAAGACTATTCCTTCTTGTACCATGAAATGACACTTCTCCCAATTCAGAACCAAGTTAGTCCCGACGCACTGTTTCAGCACACGCGTCAGATTTATTAGGCATTCCTCAAATGAATTTCCCACCACTGAGAAATCATCCATGAACACCTCTATTATATCCTCTACCATGTCAGTGAATATGGACATCATGCACCGTTAGAATGTGCCGGATGCATTGCATAGGCCAAAGGGCATCCTCCTGAAGGCATAAATGCCATATGGGCATGTGAAGGAGGTATTCTCTTTATCCTCAGGTGCAATAGAGATCTGATTGTACCCTGAGTACCCATCCAGAAAACAGAAGTGTGACCTCCCTGCCAATCTATCCAGTATCTGGTCAATTAAGGGAAGTGGGAAGTGGTCTTTCCGGGTGGCTAGATTCAACTTTCGATAATCCATGCAAATTCTCCATCCTGTGCCACCCTTTTTAGGAACACATTGAACTGGACTAACCCACCTAGTGTCAGAGATTGGGAAAATAATTCCCGCATCCAACCACTTTATCACTTCCTTCTTCACCACTTCCTTCATATTAGGGTTCATCCTCCTCTGATGTTCCCTGGAAGGTTTGTGCCCCTCTTCCAACAGAATCTTGTGCATGCAATAGGTGGGGCTGATCCCCTTGATGTCTGCCATGGTCCGCCCAATAGCAGTTTTGCACTCCCTTAGTACCTGCAAAAGTTGTTGAACCTGCACATCTAACAAACCAGATGAGATAATAACAGGTAATGTGGCATCAGGTCCCAAAAATTCATACCTGAGGTGGCTTGGTAACGGATTTAACTCCAGCTTTGGTGGTTCTTCAATGGATGGCTTAGCTGGAGGTGTTTCTCTCTTTTCCAAGTGTAGGGGCTCGAATTCTAACTCTCTATCCTAGAACCCTTTACCTTCTAATGCCAACACCCATTCCGCTATATCTTCACCATTCACTTCATCTAAGTTCATCAAACATGCAGAAGGGGGTCCTCAATTGTCAACACCTGATCATCAGACTCTATGATTACATCTACGGCATCAATAAGAGAGCAATTGGCGAACTCGATTGGTCGCCTCATAGACTTTTGCACATTGAATGTTATTTCCTCATTGTTGAGTCTCATCTTGATCTCCCCACTCTCACAGTCAATCAGAGCTCTCCTTGTGGCCAAGAATGGTCTTCCTAAGATTATAGGAATCTCTTCATCCACTTTGAAATCCAAGATCACAAAATCTGCAGGGAACACAAATTTCCCCACCCGAATAAACACATCATCAAGGATACCAAATGGACGTTTCACAGTCCTATCGGCCAGCTGCAACAACATGGATGTGGGTCTAGCTCTCCCAATGCCCAACCTCTTATAGATAGCCAGGGGCATAAGGTTAATTTTGGCCCCTAAATCACAGAGCGCCTTAGCAAAGGCAAAATTCCCAATGGTGCATGGAATTGTAAAGCTACCTGGATCAGACAGCTTTTCAGCAACAGGTCTAATCACCACTGCACTACAAGTCTGGGTAAGTGTAACTGTGAACAAGTCTTGGAAGTCAAACTTCCGGGACATCAAGTCCTTCATCATTTTTGCGTATCCAGGCATCTCTTTTAAAGCTTCAATTAGTGGAATATTTACCTGGATGTGTTTGAGCATTTCAAAGAACTTTTTATACTGTTCCTCCTTCTTATGCTTGGCCAGCCTCTATGGAAAATGTGCAAGAGGTCTCTTCTTCCCAATCACTTGGGACTTCTCTTTATCAGCTACTATTTCAGCTACTGGCTATTCAACTGGCTCAGCTACTTTCTCGATCTCCTGCTGAATGTTCTTTTCTTCCTGAGTAGGCTGGACTGTCACCTCTGTTAGTATCGTAGACTCATCCAGCTCAATGGGCAGTGGAATGAGTGTCTCAACCTGTATATTTTCTTGAGCTCTATCTTGTTCTACATCTAGATCCCTGCCATTACGGAGACTCATCGCCATCAGCTGCTTTGGGCCCTGATCTTTTGGATTTATCTGGGTGTCTGCAGGTAATGTCCCCTGTGGACGATTGTTCAGAGACATTGAAATTTGGCCCATTTGCACTTCAATATTTTTGATTGATGTATCATGTGCATCTACTCTTTCATTCATTTTTGCATTGGACCCAATAACTTGCTGCATCATTGCTTCAAGTCTAGTGAACCCATCTTCTTGCCTCCCCCTATGCTGCTGCTGGGGTGGGGGATACCCTTGCTGCTGATTGTGATTGTTGTACCCCTGTGGCCTGGGATAAGGTGCCATGTTGTTGGGAGGTCTCATACCTCCCATGTTTCCAGCGTTATACTGTGGCTGAGGTGGCCTGTACTACTGCTGAGTCTGCTGACCCCAGTTTTGATTTCCTTGTCTCTGACCCCCATAGTTAGCCACATAGTTCATATCTTCAGGGTGCTGATGATGATGATCATGCTCTGCATTCCAAGGATTACCAATTGGCTAGCTAATGCAAGATGTGCACAAGCCCCCCATTGGTAGTATCTACTATATGTACTTGCTGATTCTGCCCTGATTCCTCCACCTTTTTGGTGAGGATGCTCATTTGTGTCAAGAGAGTCGTCATATTTTCAGCCATGGTATTAGAAGGATCAAGAGGCACTGAGTGCACCACTGGAGTGATAGGTGCATTCCTAGTTGTCCATCCCGAATTATGCGCCATTTTGTCAAGCAAATTCTAACCTTCTCTCCAAGTTTTGCTCAAGAATGCCCCACCAGCAGAGGCATCTACAATATTCTTCATGTTGTCTGACAGTCCCATTTAAAATTGTTGTCCCAACATTTGTTCTGGAACACCGTGGTGGGGACACATAACTAACATGCCTTTAAACCTGCCCCATGTCTCGTGTAGTGTCTCCATTGGTTTCTGTTGGAAACTCACGATCTCATCAATTTGTTGAGCAGTTTTGTTGGGCGGGTGAAACTTGTTGTGAAATTGCTTGACTAATTCATCCCAAGTTTCTATAGAGTTTATGGGGAGTGAATTTAGCCAAACCTGAGCAGCTCCTGTCACCAAGAATGGAAACAATAATAATCTGATTGCTTCCGGAGTCACGTTGGGTTGACTTTGGGTTTTGCATATAGAAAAGAAGTTCTTCAAATGCTGTTGAGGATCTTCTATTTGTGTCCCAGAAAAGAGTCCCTTATTTTGCAATAAGTGTAGCATGTTATTTGTGATCTGGAATGATTCAGCTTGTATTGCGGGCACAACAATGGCAGTGGCCAGATTGTTAGCTATGGGTTGTGCCCAGTCATATAATGCACCCTCAGGCACAGGAGGTGCCACTCCCTGGCATTTAAGCCAGCTTGCTCATTCCTGACATTTCGTTGGGGTCGATTACGTCTCCCATGTCAATTTCGAGTTTATGTGTTTGATGGGATTGTTGAAGTCCTTTGTTGGCACGATTCAATGCCCGGAATATTTTCTCGGGGTCTGAGAGTCCTTCAAGTAGTTCTCCAGTCCTCGTAGACTTTCTAGGCATACACCTGGGTAACCAAGTCAACAACCGTCAAATTTTCAATGAGAAATTGGGTAGAGAGAAAACTGACTACAATAAGAATTTCTGTATTTCTATCAATGGTAATTGATAATTCCGTTAACTCCCCGACAACGGCGCCAAAATTTGATCATGCCCAACTATGCCCTCTAAAAAGGACTCTGCGGACGTTGCAAATACAACCCGAGTATTACGCCCAGGGTCGAATCCACAGAGAGTTAACCTATCAATCACTATCTTTAGACCCACTAACTCTTCAGAACTAGCTTCCCAAATATTTGAATCTCAGTTGAATGCTTTTTTACCAACTACGCTTGCAAGTAAACTAAACAGCTGTAAACTAAACTACTAAGGTTGTAAACAATAATGAGAAGAAGCTAAGGCAATGATTTTCCCTATTGATGAAATCCCTTCTGTTTATCCTCATACAAATTTACCAACACATCTCTATCAATCATGAATGCTCATCTTACCGTAAATCTCTCCCGAGTAATCACAGTAATATACTAAATGCTCTCCCGTGATACAATAGCTTACTTTATTTAGCACAATTCACTTTAAATTACACCCAAGGCTTCGTTATCCCTGATCCCGCCTTTAAACCGCAATTATAGATTCCTCTTATACTTTGGGAGTGGAGTTGTTCAACAATAACCTAAATATGCACTCTTTTCCAAGTTATGCACACTAAATAGGCACAGCTAATTGAGGATCCTGTCAATTAACTACAACAAGCACAAAGTTGAACAAATAGAGATTAAACTAGCAATTTGTATTCACATAAACAAGAAGTTCATTCCCCAATAGGTTCCATCAAAACCTTAGACAAAGGATTTAGCTACTCATGGCTATGGGAAAACAAACTAAGATAGAATTTATCATAACTAGCATAAAAATCAAAGAAAAGAAGAAATATGTTTTGGGTATTCTCTCACAATTATTTTCCTTGCCAAGATACTCTCAAAAATAATACATGCCTCTCTTAGGAGAAGTCTAGTGTTTAAAATAGGGTTTAGGTCTAAAAATCCGTATTTTACACTTTAGTCCTTGAAATTTCTCGCGCCTGCCGTGGTTCTGCCGCGATCGCGGTGGAACCGCGGCCAAATGCCCTCTCTAAATCTCGATTTAATCTGCAGCTCTCTTTCGCCGCGGTTCTGCCGCGGTCGCGGTGGAATCGCGGCCAAACCCCTTCTTTGAATCTTCAGGCCTGGCAGGCGTGGTTTGCTTGGGAAATTTCATAGTTGGCCTCTTTTCTTCATTTTTTTTACTCCAAAAGTACTTCTCAGCCTTCCTTGGACATATATCACCTGCAAATCATGAAAAGCACTAATAAGAGCATTTTGTTATCACTTTTATCATCAAAACTACATAAGAAGGTGGTTATTTAAGGCCTGATTATAGTTAAATTCACCTATTATCAATTACCATAATACTTAAACAAGCCCTAAAGGTTTACTTATATGGGGGAAAAAATCAAAAATAGTTAGATTTATAATTGGTAGTTGAAAAATATTAACAATTTCAAAAGTAATCAAAATTTAGCCATTTTTTTATATAAAAATAAATCTGACCAAAAAATATCCTTAAAAATCCATACAAATTCCAGCATAATATAAAAAATCACGAATTTTTTACATATGAGATTCCAACATAATACGTTAGAGTTTCATATCAAAATTCCAACATAATATCCTAAAAGTATAATGGAGAAGCTCCAAAATTCAGTATATTATACTGGAACTTTCTATGTTTCGACTAAATAGTGGCTATTTTTTAATAACTTTGCAAATGCTAACCCGTGCTATTTTTACATGTATATAAGTATTTAAATTATTGGGCACGTGCTAGCACGGGCTAACGTCCAACTAGTACTTAGGTATAAACACCAGAGATGGATAAATTTTTACCGTTATGAATAGAGTGACGGCAAAAAGTTGCATTTGCAAGAATCTTAAAATGAACAGTATTTTTAGAGCATGTTTGGAAAACCACCATGTAATTGAAATTGGTGTAATTACTAGGGTAGTAATTACACACCCTAGTAATTACACAGTTGTGTAATTACAACGACATGTTTGTTTGTCATAGTATAATTACAGTATAATTACAAGTTTACTGTTTGGTTGCACAAGTATAATTACACAGTTAGATTAAATTTTAAATTAAATAATAATCAAAACTTAAAAGTTAAAATAATAAATATATGCCTATAAATTTTTGTAAGTATAAATGATATTATATTTCGTATTTAAGATGAATATTTGTTCGTGAATATACATTAATTTACTAATCATATATTTATAACTATTATTGTAAAATAATTTATATTTTTTAAAATTAATAATATTTAGTTTAGATACTTACAAAAATAAAATTAATATTTTGTAAGAACATCATGGAATTCATGTTTGATAAAATAAATTAATATTTATAAATATAATGTCACAATATTATTCAAATATTTAACAAAACTAATTTATCAATTCTAACTAAAAAATAGACAACATGCAATGTGAGACAATACAACTAAAACAAGAATTTCAAAATTCAAAAAAAAAATAGTTTAACATATGTCAAATTCCAACATAATATTAGTAAATTTCAGTGCAATTAATAAAAATATGATAAGCTTCTAACCACATTCAACAACAAAATTTTACTTTAATTGCATCACTCATTATATGTCAAGTTTGTTAATGGCTCATTATTTCTAATATTAAGAGGTGTAATTTAATAAAATAAATAAAAAATAAAATATATTCAATCACATAGAATCACAATAAGTAAATATAGAGAAATAAAAGATAAATAATGTACAAAAAATATATTTTAAAATTTTAAAAGAAATTAAAAAGTAAAAATAAAATTAAAATAATAGAAATAAAAATTTGTAAAAAATAAATTAAAATATAAACAAAAAGGAAAGAAACTAAAAAACAACCTTGTAATTACAGAGTGTAATTATCGCCAATTCTCACCTCCCCCTTGAGAATTGGAGAGTGTAACTACACCCCTCCGATTACACCCAATTCCATGATGACCAAGTAATTATTAGGCCAAACAAACATGTCAATCTATGTAATTACACCTAATTACACCCAAATCCATTTACAAAGTGGCTTTCCAAACAAGCTCTTAATGATCTTGCCTAAGATCTTAATAAATTAGGCCTACTCAAACAAAATAAGTGGTCGTAAAAGAAGAAGAAAAACAAGTACACTTACGGCTCGTTTGGTACGAAGATTAGCAATAATGCAAGGATTAGTATGTGGTTAGTAATACATGGACTAAAAATATATGAATTATTTCTTGTTCGGTGTTTGGTTCATTGCGCTAAAATTGAATATGCAAGATATCATTTAAAATATTAATTTTATTTTTCAATTGAGTTTAAAATTATACCTTTAGATGCTCGACCTTCATTGACTTATGATTTGCAAAACACAACCAAATGTTGTATAAACGAAAACAACAACAATATCTCAATGTATTTCTATAAGTGGGGTCTGGGGAGCGTAGGATGAACACAACCTTACCCCTACTTTGAAAGGACAGAAAGACTATTTTCGGAAGACTGTATAAACGCAATACAAAATTTTATACAACAATTAATTCTTTTATACATACAACATACCAAACGACCCCTTAATAGACTGAGATTTGAGGGATGCAAATCTCCTGAGACCGAAACAATGGGGGCTTCAATCTATGGATTTTATTTTTGATCGCTTTCAAAAGATATCTGGGATTTTCAGTCTTATTATATGGTACCTCGCGCTTTTGGGATCTGAAAAGGCGATTTCCTCACATAAACTTAACTCCTATGGAACATGCTCTTGCCGTAAAAGAGAGGGCAAAATACATACTTTACCCATCAACTTTGTCTCTAAATCTCACATATACACCTGTTAAAGACGGGA
The DNA here is from genome assembly GCA_026770625.1 of Nicotiana glauca. Lineage (NCBI taxonomy): Eukaryota > Viridiplantae > Streptophyta > Magnoliopsida > Solanales > Solanaceae > Nicotiana > Nicotiana glauca. The sequence goes on along the minus strand of MU749737.1, from coordinate 1,734 downwards.
ATCATATTACACATCAAAAGTTTTAAAGGTGTCTCAATTACACATCACTTTGGTGTTTGACCATATCTGCTTAAAGATTGCTATTATACGCGCCAATCAACATCTGACATGTGTCATAAATCAGGAATAAGAAAAAAAACTGGAAAAAAAAATCTCTGGCCCCCCCCCCCCTCCAACCCCTCTCCTCATCTTTCCAAAGAAAAAAATACAAAAAAGAAAAAGCCCTACCCCTTCCTCATTTCCCCAACCCCATCATCTTCTCCACCACCACAATAGTACCACCAACCCTTGTACTACCAGCACCTTCTTCCCTAACTCTAGATTCAACTCTTTCCCGATTTTTAACAAGTTTTACAACATCCATCACAAATCCTTATACAAATTTCAAATTCAAGCTCAAACCCAAAACTTCAAACTTATTAATGATGTTTTTGAATTTTGCTAAAATTAATCACCTAAGCAAATTTTTATTCAACAATAATTACAAATTCAAATTAATTTTCTAGGTCATAGAACACCAAAATCAACAAGACCTAATGAAAAGATTTTTCAAAAGGTTAATAATGGTGATTTTTACAAGACCCAATAGCTCCTCTTTTCTTCTTCTTTTCCTTTTTCTTCTTATTCATTGGGGGTTGGTTGGAAAGACGAAATATGAGGGGAGTAAATAAAACTATGATGGAGGTTGGGGAAGAAGATATGTGGGGGGAGGGGGACGTTAGGGTGGAGGGGAGAAGACATGTGTTGTTTTTTTCTTTAATTTCAAAAGAAACTAGTTATAAAAGGGGAAAAAATTAATTTCATATGAATTTTGTGATTTTTACGCTCCTCTTTTATGTGTAATACACGCGTGTGATACATGACAAAAGAGGTGTGTAATTGACATACTTTTAAAGGTTTCGGTGTGTAATAATATTTCCATATTTAACAGGTGTATAAGAGAAATTTAAGTACAATGTCGATGGATAAACTATGTATTTTGCCTAAAAGAGAGTAAAAATATTGATCTGAAAAACTTTATTTGAATTATATTGTCACGACCCAATCTCCATACCCGGTCGTGATGGCGCCTCTCGTGAAGACAAGGCCAGCCAACTAACCCAATTCGTTTTTTTAACACTTACTAGACATAAATAGATAGAAAATGCAACTTAAAGAACATTAATTATCAACATTATAGCCTAACTCAGCCCGACCCGGGTGTCACAAGTCACGAGCATCTAGGAGGGTCTTTATTACAATTTCAAAGTCTATAATACATAGAGTAAAATCTGGAAATCAAGAAGAAGAAGAAACTCGGTGCCGCAAACGCCGATGGTCACCTTGCTTAACTACGATAGCAAGACCTTTAATCCGCTACTAACCCGCTACCGGGTGAACAGTACCTGCAACTGCGCGCGAGGTGCAAGGAGTAAAGTGAGTACTTCCAACTCAGTGGTAATAAGAGCGAATAATATCTGAGCAATAAGAAAACACGTATGAGCACTCCAAAATGCTATAACAGACAGTACAACCCTTTGAGAAAAATAGTAAAACCGTAACACCGAGATAATCCTTTAGAAAATCTCAAGCTCAGTTAAAAATCTCTTTTGAAAATATGCCTTTTCAACAGTTGGAAAAATAATTTCAACAAGTAGGAAATAATCAGAAATCTGCCCATCGGGCTCAGTATCAACCTCTCAATACAGTATCAGCCCCGCGGGCTCACTCCCAACTCACAAAGTACAACATCAG
>MU749734.1:40771-55000 GCA_026770625.1 Nicotiana glauca | reverse complement strand
AGTCTTTATTGATGATATTCTTGTGTACTCCCGCAGTCAGGAGGAGCACGAGTAGCACCTCAGAGTGGTTCTTCAAACTCTGAAGGATAGTCAGTTGTATGCCAAGTTCTCGAAGTACGAGTTCTGGTTGAGTTCACTTGCATTTTTGGGTCATGTAGTATCAGCAGAGGGCATACAAGTAGACCCGAAGAAGATTGAGGCAGTCAAGAATTGGCCTCGACCAGCTTCAGCTACTGAGATGCGGAGTTTCTTGAGATTAGCAAGATATTACCATCGGTTCATGGAGGGGTTCTCATCTATAGCAGCCCCAATGACCAGGTTAACCCAGAAGGGTGCCCAGTTCAGGTGGTCAGACGAGTGCGAGGAGAGTTTTCAAAAGCTCAAGACAGCTCTGACTACGACGCCGATATTGGTTTTGCCCACAGGTTCAGGGCCTTATACAGTTTATTGTGATGCTTCCCGTATTGGTCTTGGCGCAGTATTGATGAAGGATGGTAGGGTCATTGCTTATGCTTCGAGGCAGTTGAAGATTCACGAGAAGAATTAACCAGTCCATGATCTAGAGTTGGCAGTTCATACTTTGAATATTTGGAGGCATTACTTATATGGTGTGACGTGTGAGGTGTACACTAATCACAAAAGTCTGCAATACTTGTTCAAGCAGAAAGAGTTGAGCTTGAGGCAGCGGAGATGGTTGGAGATATTGAAGGATTATGATGTTACTATTTTGTACCACCTGGGGAGAGCCAATGTGGTGGCGGATGCATTGAGTAGGAAGTCAACCAGCATGGGTAGTCTTGCTTATGTTCCGGTCAGCTAGAGACCACTTGCTTTGGATATTCAGGCCTTGTCCAATCGGTTTGTGAGGTTGGACATTTCTGATCCTAGCCGAGTTTTAGATTGCACGGTCGCTCGTTCTTCATTATTGGAGCGTATCCGTGATCGGCAGTTTGATGATCTTCACTTATGTATCTTGAGAGACACTGTGCAACGTGGAGGTGCCACAAGGGTGACTTTAGATGCAGATGGTGTTTTAAGGTTGCAGGGCGAGTATGTGTGCCCAATGCGATGGGATTAGAGAGTTGATCTTAGCGGAGACCCATAGTTCTCGGTATTCTATTCACCCGGGCGCCGCGAAGATGTATCAGGACTTGCGGCAGCATTATTGGTGGCGTAGGATGAAGAAGGACATTGTTGCATATGTGGCTCGGTGTTTGAATTGTCAGCAGGTCAAGTATGAGCATCAGAGGCTTGGTGGTGTGTTTCAGAGGATTGAGCTTCCCGAGTGGAAGTGGGAGAGGATTACCATGGACTTCATTACGGGACTTTCGGTGACCCGGAAGAAGTTTGATGCCATTTGGGTCATTGTTGATAGGTTGACCAAGTCAGCGCATTTCATTCCTGTTGCCACCACCTATTCATCGGAGAGATTAGATGAGATCTACATCTTAGAGATTGTTCACCTTTATGGGGTGCCGACATCTATCATTTCAGACCGAGGTACGCAATTTACCTTGCACTTTTGGAGAGCAGTTCAGCAGGAGTTAGGCACCCAGGTACAGTTGAGTACAGCATTCCATCCTCAGACGGACGGTCAGTCCGAGAGGACTATTAAGATATTGGAGGATATGCTCCAAGCCTGTATTATTGATTTTGGAGGCTCTTGGGACCAATTTCTACCTTTAGTGGAGTTCGCCTACAACAACAACTACCAGTCCAACATTTAGATGGCTCCTTATGAGGCGTTGTATGGTAGGCGATGTCGGTCTCCAGTCGGATGGTTTGAGCCGGGAGAGGCTCGGTTATTGGGTACAGATTTAGTCCAAGAGGCCTTGGATAAGGTCAAGATCATTCAAGATAGGCTTCGCTCGGCTCAGTCGCGGCAAAAGAGTTATGCAGATCGCAAGGTTCGAGATGTAGCTTTTATGGTTGACGAGCGAGTATTGCTCTGTGCATTGCCTATGAAGGGCGTGATGAGATTTGGGAAGAAGGGCAAGCTTAGCCCTAGGTTCATTGGCCCATTTGAGATTCTTGATCGAGTAGGAGAGATGGCTTATAGACTTGCCTTGCCACCTAGCTTGTCAGCCGTGCATCCGGTGTTTCATGTGTCTATGCTTCGGAGGTATCACGACGATCCTGCCCACGTGGTAGATTTCAGCACTGTCCAGTTGGACAAGGATCTGTTCTACGAGGAGGAGCCGGTAGCTATTCTAGACCGGCAGGTTCGACAGTTGAGGTCGAAGAGTTTTCCTTCAGTGCATGTTCAGTAGAGAGGTCAGCCTCCTGAGGCATCAACCTAGGAATCTGAGTCTGATATGCGGAGCCTTTACCCTCATCTATTTCCTGACTCAGGTACTTCTTTCTTTTGTCCGTTCGAGGACGAACAATTGTTTTAGAGGTGGAGAATGTGACGACCCAAAGGGTCATCACCGTATTTCTCCCTTTCTCCGCGCTTCTGAGGCCTTGGAAACCTTGCTGGTGGTTACCTCGATTTACGTACGCAGTCCGGGCGCGAAGCGGGAAAGTTTTTATTTTAAAATATGTGAATTAGGTGAAAAATTTGAAGAATTTTGATATTAATATTGATATAGTTGACTTTGGTCAACATTTTTGGTAAACGGACCCGGATCCGTGATTTGACGGTTCCGGAGGGTCCGTAGAAAAATATGGGACTTGGGCATATGCCCGGAGTCGAAATCCGAGGTCCAGAACCCGAGTAAAAAAAAATTCTGTTAAATTGTATTTTGAAAATATTAAGGAAAAATGAAAATGAAAATGAGTTAGAAAATATAGGTATCGGGCTCGTATTTTGGTTCCGACGTCCGGTACAAGTCTTAAATATGCGTTAAGCGCTTTCTGTGAAGTTTGGTCGAAATCGGACGTCATTTGACGTGTTTTGAGCTAGAAATCATAAACTTGATGCTTTATGGAATGTGGAAAGAAATCATGGGTTTTGAGACCCAAACTGATGATTCATGATGTTATTCAGGCGATTTGATCGCACGGATGAGCCTGTAGTATGTTTTTAGATTATATGTATGTTAGGTTTGGAGCCCGAGGGCTCGGGTGAGTTTTGAGAAAGCCCCGAGAGGTCTTAGACTTAAAAGTACCAGATGTTGCAGGTCCAGGTATTGCAGGCCTCCAGCGTGGCTGCGGTCATTTCTGCTCGGTCCGCGTGGCTAGGTTCAGAGGGCCAGTGGATTCCAGTTCGACTAGCGTGGCCGCGTGCCATATCAGCGCGATACGCGCTGGAAGATTCAGAGAGGGGTCTTCAGGGTCATTCCACCAGCGCGGCCGCACACCAAATTCGTGCGGTCCGTGCTGGGCAAGTTCAGAGAGTCATTTTCTTCCCTTTCTCGGCACAGCCGCGGTGCATTTTTGTGCGGTCCGCGCTAGCCTTCGGTAAAGTATATAAAGTCGGGATTTTCAGTCATTTTTCACTTTTTCAAAACCCAAATCATAAGAGGCAATTTCCAAGCTATTCTCTTCCTTCAAAACGATTGGTAAGTGAATTCTAACTTATTTTCTTCACTCCTTAACATCCTTAAGCATAATTTCAACTTCAAAACTAAGATTTTAATGGGAGAATTTGGGAATTTAGGGTAGAGCCTAGAGTTTCTAAAATTTGGGATTTGGACCTCAATTTGAGGTCTGGTTTCAAAACAAATCATATATATGAACTTGTGGGGGAATGGGTAACCGGGTTTTGGTTCAAACCTCGTGTTTTGACCACGTGGGCCTGGGGGCGTTTTGGGTATTTTTGAGTAAAACTTTGGGAAATTCATTTTCATACATTCAAATTGATTCAATTAGCATTTGTTGATGCATTCAAATAATTTGTGACTAGATTAGAGCGGTTTTGTGGTGAATTCGAGGGGTAAAGCTATACTAGAGGCTTGAGTGGATTTTTGGAGCATTTGAGGTAAGTGTTTGTTCTAACTTTGACTTGAGGGATTAGGATTAGGGTGTTATTTTCTACTTGCTAAATGTGGAGTACGGTGTATAGGCATGGTGACAGTTATCTATGCACCGGAGTCTAGCATAATCGTGAGTCTTATATGTGTTGGATTCAGATTTAATGGTACATCTTTCTTGCTTGGGTTGATAAACATTATACATTGTGATTGGTTTGGATTTTGGAGCATTGGCTCGGACTAGAAATTTTTACCCGAGAAATAGGTGATTAAAAGTGGAATGTGTAACGATTAGTCCCTTGCCAGGACGTAAGTATTTATTATATTCTCCCTTGCCGGGATGATTGAATTGTTAATCGTATTCCCCTGCCGGGATTTTCTTGTGATTGTTGTCACTCCCCTCGCACTTGAGTTGCAATTGTTGTTTGGGTGAGTTCTTGGTATCAATGGTTGAGGATCGGGTTGCACGCCGCAATGGTATTGATGAATATTGAGGATCGGGTTGCACGCCACAACGATATTGATTGTCAAGGTCGGGTTGCATGCCGCAATGGTATTGATGAATATTGAGGGTCGGGTTGCACGTCGCAACGATATTGATTTTCGAGGATCGGGTTGCACGCCGCAACGATATTGATTGTTGAGAATTGGGTTGCACGCCACAATGGTGATATATGTTAAGGATCGGGTTGCGCGCCGCAACGGAGTATGGACTGAGTGTATTGCTTTCGTGTGTAGAAGCTTCCTATGTTTTCCTTATCAGTTGTTATTGTTCAACTTCATTTCCTTTCCGTTGATTTCTATATTTAGACTGTAGTACCACACAACATGCTTCTCCCCTCCCTTTTAATTATTAAAATTAGTGTATTTCCTATTATTGCACATATATCTGTACAGGTTATTTGTGGTAGGTCTTGTCTAGTCTCGTCACTACCTCGCCGGGGTTAGGCCAGGCACATACCAACACATGGGGTTGGTTGTGCTGATGCTACACTCTGTGCATTTCTTTTGCACAGATCAGTATGCAGCTTTCGGACCGCAGCAGTACTAGATCGGGAGCAGACCTTCAGTCCAGGGACTCTTGAGGTAGCCTTGCTGACGTCCGCAGGCCCAGAGTCTCTTCTACCTTTATTCAGTTTGTTAATTCTTGTATCGAAACAGACTGATATGATTTCTTTCAGTCGGTTGTATTTAGTGAATCTTGGAAGTTCGTGAGCTAGTGACACCAGGTTCTGGGTAGAGATATGTTTCAAACTTCTGCAATTTTTGGTTCCATTTTCATTAAGTTTAAAGTTTGGCTGGCCTAGCTCTGTTAGTAGGCGCCATCACGACTCCCGATGGTGGGGAATCTGGGTCGTGACAATAGACTTCCATCTGTGTTTTTGAAGGGTCTTTCTCCTTATGAAAAACTTCATGGTCTACCTCTACCTTATGATCATTTAAGGTCATTTGGTTGTTTGTGTTTTGCTACTTCATCTAGAGTTGGCAGAGATAAATTCCAAGCTAGAGCTATTCCCTCTATATTTTTGGGGTACCCCTTTGGTAAAAAGGGTTACAAACTTCTTAACCTTAATACCCATTCCATTTTCTTTTCCATGGATGTGGTCTTTCATGAACATGTATTTCCCTATAAGTCTGATCCACCTTCCACTTTTCCCTCCTCTTCCATGTCTGAATTTGTAGACTTTTCCTCCTCTCTTTCATCTTCCCCTACTCCTGGCATTTCCACATCTCGAGATTCCTATATTCCTTCATCTCCTTCTCCTTCTCCTATATCTGATTCTTCTCCTCCACCTTTGAGAAAGTCAACCAGAACAGTCCATCAACCTTCCTTTCTCAAGGATTATGTCTGTTTCTCTGTCTCTTCCTCTCATCCTCTCCTTTCCTCTTCCAACATACATATGCATGAGCCCCAGTTCTACCAGCAGGCAGCAGGCTGCCTCACATCCTACTTGGCAAGAGGCCATGCTAAAGGAATTTCAAGCCCTTGAGGCAAATCAGACCTGGGACATTGTACATTTACCTTCCCATAAGAAGGCCATTCCTTGCAAATGGGTTTACAAAATCAAACAAAGGGCTGATGGTTCTATTGAAAGATATAAGGCCAGGTTAGTCATTAGAGGTGATACCCAAAAGGAGGGCATTGACTTTACTGAAACCTTTTCCCCTGTTGTCAAATTAACAACCATCAAATGCTTACTCACTTTGGCTGCTAAGTGGGGCTGGTCTGTGTTTCAACTTGACGTGAACAATGCCTTCCTTCATGGAGATCTCCATAAGGAAGTTTATATGAAGGTTCCCCCTGATCTTGATGTATCTGCTCCTACTTCTTCTCCTCCCTTGGTCTGCAGACTCAAGAAGTCCCTATATGGCCTTAGGCAAGCTTCTAGACAGTGGTTTTCAAAACTGTCTGAAGACTTGCAATCCAAAGGCTACATTTCCAGCATGAATGATTATTCATTATTCACTAAATTCTCCTCTGACTCTCTGATTGTTTTGGTTGTCTATATTGATGACATATTGCTGCCTGGTAATGATGTAGTGTAAATGAACTCCTTGAAGTCTTTCTTGGATGCTTAGTTTAAGATTAAAGATCTGGGGTCAGTTCACTATTTTTTGGGGTTGGAAATCTCCCTTATTCCTCAAGGTTATGTGGTGAGCCAGCACAAGTACACCTCCGACCTCTTAGCTGAATTTAATTGCCAACATTTCTCTCCTGTTATGACCCACTAGACCCTGCTGTGAAGCTTGTGTTAGACATGGGACAACCTGTTTCTGACCCTAGTTTGTATAGGAGGTTACTTGGCAAGCTCAACTTCTTGCAACATACTAGGCCTGATATTTCTTTCTCTGTTCAACATTTGAGCCAATTTCTCTAAAAGCCTCAAGTTCCCCATATGTTGGCAGCCTTCCATGTCCTCAGATATATACTCAATGATCTAGCTCAGGGGGTGCTTCTCTCCAGCTCATCTAATTTGTCTCTAACTACATATTCTAACTTTGATTGGGCCGCATGTGCCATTTCTCGCAAATCTGTCACTGGTTATTATATTACACTTGGTGGTAGTCCTATTTCTTGGAAAAGCAAGAAGCAACCCACTATCTCCCTGTCCTCAGCTGAAGTTGAATACAGAGCTCTTCGCAAAGTTTATGCTGAAATTTCTTGGCTTGTCAGACTCTTGAGTGATCTTGGGTTGTCCATCTCCAGCCGAGTTCCCATATATTGTGACAACTAAGCAGCCCTCCATATTGCCAAGAACCCATTTTTCCACGAGCATACAAAACACATTGAATTGTCATTATGTACGAACTTGTTTACATGATGGTCTGATTTCTTTGCATTTTATCTCCAGCTCCAACCAATTAGCAGACATTATGACCAAAGCTCTTCATGGTCCAGTTCATCATAGTCTCCTTTGAAAGCTTGGTGTTTTCTTACCCTTAAGCTTGAGGGGGGTGTTAGCCCAGATACAGCTCAGGCCCAACAGTCACAGGCCCAATCTGCCAAGGGAAAGCAGAAGGCCCTTTTATAGTTTTACACTTTACATGTAATTTGATTTTTTATATTTTATATTATATTTTATGCTTCATTACACATGTAAATATAAATAGAGAATACTGAGTAATATATTTGGATTTTTGGTCAATCAAAAACTTGACCGACTCATTTTTCAGTCTCCTTCTTCTCTCAACCCTTCTAGGGTTTTCTTCTACTAATTTCCACCATGACTATCGAGCTTTGACTCTAACAAGTTCTTCCAACAATAAAAAGCTCAGCTAAGTATGGTGGTGTTATGCTGTGGTCAAAATAATATGACGATCAGACTAATTATAGTTCTTCAATCAAGAATGATGTCTGAAATGGTAAGCCATATGTTGAGTCTCTTTAGTATACGTGCTCGGAAAAAATACATATATATCTAATATCATCTCCTTTTATCTTTAACCATATATATGTATAGAACGTTATGTAAATAATTATTCGATAAATGAGTCATGCAATACTTTTTTATTTATCTAAGTTCCTCCTACCGTAGAAAACAAAATAAACAGAACTATTGTGCAAGAAATGAATACTTAACAGAAACAACAATCATGAGACAAAGAATATACTACGGTAATAGTATTAAATGAATATAACTGTGAGAACTAAACCATTTTCTATCTTTTAGAAATATGCGCTAAAGCATCTTACCAATTCAGCAATTAAAATACCATCAAATTCCATTTGCTTACTAGTTTTGTCATATATGGTTCTTGTGTTAGGTTGAATTGTATTGGATTCCTTTTGTCTGGTCAAATAATCTAATACTTGACACATGAAAAATATCAAATTATTTAAGTGATCTCCTATCATAGGTCCTAACCAATGTAATTATTATAGGGATTCATATACAAATGACCCATCGTCTCAAATAGTTTAGAATCAAATATGTGAATTATATTTTTTGCTCAAGCGCGGAAAATTATATTTTTTGCTTAAGCGCGGAGCTACCTTCTTTGCTGACAAATGTCATAATCAAAATCAAGTGGCATCCCTTCTAAAAGCCACTAAAAAGATGGCAAAATGCCTTGATAAAGTGGCAAAACATTAGCCACTTTCTTACCATGCACGACAAAGCTTCATGCAAATGAGGCGATAAATAGCCATTACCAATCACTCCTTTTCATCATAAGCAATTAGCAAGACAAAAAAATATTTCTTCTTCTTTCCTTTTAATTTCATTATTCACCAGCTTCCCTTTTGTTGTCTTTCTTTTTAGTAGTTTAATTTATCTTGTTCTCCTCTGTCACATAGCTTTGTAATTTAATTTTGCTGATTCATGTATTCTCTTAAATAGAGGTAGACTTGTTTAATTCTGGGGAGACATTTCATACTGCTGAAATAGTTTCTTAGGACAGTACCTAGCACGACTCAAGTCAACCCGCGTGTATCTGCCTACAAATAATATTATTGCAGTATTATTGTTATTTCTCCCATGTTATTTTACCTACATCAATTAAATACCCTTTATTAGAACATCATACTATGCATAAAAGGTAAAAATAAATTCTTTTCAGAGAGCTTGAAGTTTATGAATTCCTACAACGACCTCAAATTTATATACAATAATAATTAGATCCACATCGGCAAAGTTGATTCAAAATTAATTTGCTTAAGGCCATCGGTTCCACTGCTTTTACTAGCTGTCATACCTATTTTTTCACTACATCCCCGGAAGGGTATAATAAAGGGAGTTTTTCCAATTAAAGGACAATCGAAACGGGATTCATTATTTGAAGATTCAGAGTCGCCACTTGGGAGATTTATGGTGTCCCAAGTCACCGCTTTGAATCTCAAATCGAGGAAAAGGTTTGACTCTGTTTAACAATCCGTGAACCAGAAATTCGGATAAGGAATTCTGTTAACCGGGAGAAGGTATTAGGCATTCTTGAGTTCCATGGTTCTACCACGGTCACTCAATTGTTATATCCGGCTTAATTATCTGATTTTAATAAAGTTTGAACCTATGTGCAATTGTAAACCTTTTACCGCTTTTAATTAATTTTTAAGGAATATTGAACGTCGATTAAAACATGTCTTTGGCTTGCGTCAATGCACCCACAATCCGGAACACTTTTTATTCGACGTTTTGGGATTTGGATTTGGGTCACATGAAATGGGCACCTAGTTTTAAGAAGGTAAAATTATTAAAATGACGCGCCTAAAGCAACTACGTATTTGCAACTTTGCGAGGGCCACACAAATTTTCTAAATGGCACGCCTCGAGTTCTAAGGATCAATTAAAAACTAATTAAGCGAGGGTCATGCAATTGTTCACTTTCGGCACGGTGCGCCTCAATTAATTAGTCAATTTACTCTTACCAATTCGTGACATCAAATTACACCAACCATTTTGATTTGCAGCTTTAACTACTCCTTAACTAGACCATTCGCACAAATATCCAATTTTACGCTAAGATAGAGACATTTGCTAGAATAACCACTTTTCACATTCTTGAGCCTTGGGACTGAGATACAAAATTCCAGCAACTCAACTATATATATTATAGCATTGCACTACCCAGATTCTAACAGATAAAACGAGTTTTGTACCACCTAGAGCAAACTTGCCTAATTAAAAATGCAATATTTAAATGCGAGTGATTTACCTCAAATAAACATGTTACGTACATGAAGAAGGAAAATGACATTAATATTGAACTCAATTCACACATGCATAATATGACCAAAAACTCAATTCGTTCACTGTCCAATTACCTAGATTCTTATTTAGTCCAAAACCAATTACATCAGCCAAACTAATGTCCATTTTTTTTTACCTCTTGGATTAATGAACTAATAGTCTAATGGTTTAACTAGCGAATAAGGCTTTCCAGTTTAAGCCCAAGCCTGAGCCCAACAGCCTAATGTATTTTTTGTTATTAGTGAATCCATCCACTATCTCAATCCTGGGCTCAACGGTAGCCCAGCATCATTTTACAAATGTTAGCCCCATTCAGCAATACTGTATAATGGCTAGGCAGGGATTCAAGGTCGAATCCCTGCAGCAACACAAAAAACTTGCAGGCGTTTGAGTTTGATTTTAATCATGCAGTTATACCTACAGCCCTTTAAAATAAAATTTGTATATCAACATGGGCATCACACCCCTGAACTCAATAACCAAATCTCATTTCAAGCAAATACGTATCCATTTTACACACCAGATCCAAATATGCTACAACAAACTAAGTTATTCCTACTTAGCACATGTTTAAGGCTTTAAAACCTTGCATCAGCCATATCCACAAACATTACTCAGATTCTAAACAACCCGAATGATATGAAATGGAGTGAATCAGTAACCTAGATTATGAGCAACTACTGTTCGAATAGAATATATCCAAATCCGAAGATAAGTATACATTACTTTGAAGCATAGCATAAACAGAAAGAAAATAGTTAAAGCAACAGCTGATTAAGATCCGACAATTCAATATTCAAATATCAACATATTCTATTCCATTTTTTCAACTCCCAATTGGAAGATCACATGTTTGAATTTCAGGGATGTGTACTTGGAAATTAGAAAAGAAGGAGAAGGTGAGGAAAGCAATAGCAACATCCAGACACACAACTTCAGCAAACCAATCCTTAAAACACTTGAATCCCAGCAGAATCCAACCAATTTCAAAATTCCGACTTCAACTTATCTCAAAAACCCAAATGGAACAGTAAAGATTCAAAGAAACACTTTGAGAATGCAATTTTAATAAAACAGTATTTTCAGAGGATTTTGAACTGTATTTCCGAGTACCAGCTACTGATTTTCAATGTATATCAGTGTATGTATATATCTAAATACTTTTAACTCAATACCTGAATGTTCTCTATATCCCTTAGGGTCCGAGTGTCTGTGTTTCTCTCAATTTCAGACTGTCTCTCTGTATTTCTGTGTCTATCTCAATGTATTTCCTCTCTTCTCACTTAATGCTCTCAATTCCCTCCTTGTATTTCTGTCTGTGTCTTCTATTTAAAGATCAGGCTTACCTCTTCTTTTTTTTATTCAAATCTTCCTTTCCAGCTTGTATATTCCTTTCAGCCCTTTTTTATGCTCCCATGTTACCTTTTTACAGTTCCAAACCCTAAAAGGCACTAAGCCAGCTACCTAGTTTATTATTCCCCTCACGTTCTCTGATTTCCCACCTCTAAAAGTACTTAACAGGTTGTTATTTCCACTACTGATCTTTTTATTTATTAATTCATTAGTTTAATAGTGTATTATCACTCTACCATTATTAAAACTTCCTAAAACGAACCATTAAGTAACTCATATCATTTCGGGCTATTCAACAAACAAACAAAATCTACACAAAGATCCCGAATCCTAAAATTAAACAAGTTCAATATTCTTCTACCAAAACAAACAACATTTAAATGGTTCGAGAATATAAATCTTCTGCAAGACTGATTAACAGTATATACAAACATGGCATGAACTAAAAATGATTAATCAAAAAATTAACAGTTTCGAATAAAACCTAATGCCAATTTTAACTAAACTGTTTCAAAGAAAAGGAAATAAGAAGAAGAAAAATAAATGGTCAAATTAAACGAAAACCAAAGAGAGACTTGCCTGACAAAACTCGAACGCTGGGCTGACCATTTTGATTTTGACCACACGGGGTCTTAACCATGTGTTTTCAAACGAAAACACAGGGTTAAGGCCCACTGTGGTCTCAACCACTGATGAATCCATCGTCTCTGAAATTTTAGGGCTCAAGCTCGAATTTGACATTCGAGAAGTTTTAGCAACATTTGAGGGAAAACGATGACTAATTAAGCATGAGAATGTCAAGGTGGTTCTAGGGTGTCAATTTATGGGTGTTTGGTAAGTGGTGACTGTTAGGGTTCACCTATTTGAATCAAGATTCGAAGAGGGCCGGTGACATTCGAGGGTAGATGGTTAGGGATTTGGAAGGATGAGGGTTCGACGGTGTTATTTTGGTGGTCATTGGGTATCGTCCGCCGCGGAGGGCGATTTCTGGTAGGTGGAGTGAGGCGGAGTGAGGCGAAGGAAATTGGTCTCTTCATAGACAAAATGGGGGGGGGGGGTCTTGGTATATTAAAATAGAGGTTTCAATTTGGGCCGTTGGATGATGAGAATCCAACGGCTCAGATCATTTTACTAAACGAAATGGGGTCGTTTGATTTAGTGGGGGGTTGGGACGATTCGGGATTGGGTCGGGTTTGGGAAATGGGCAAGGATTTGGACCGTTGGATGATGAGATTCCAACGGTCAAGATTAAAAACCGTCCAAACGACGTCGTTTGGTTTAACAAGGGGTGGACCGGGTTTGGACAGGTTTGGGCCTGGACTGGGGGGGGGGGAATTTGTTGGGTTTGGGTCGGGTCCTGGGTGTGTTTGGTTTGGGCTGGGTCACGCTTGGCCCAAATACAACCCCTTTTTTCTATTTCTATTTTCATTTCTTTTTCTTTTCCAATTTCTCTTAAATTAGGCTAAAAATAAAAACCTACACTAATTCTTAGTTACTTTATCAATTTTACACTAATTAACTTTAAATAATAATTATCTCCACCAATTAAATACTAAATTGGAAGAAAACACAAAATTCGACATTAATTACTAAAAATACAAAACTACATTATTTTTTGTAATTTTTCCATTTTTATAAAAACACTTAGTTATTAATTAATTCAAAACGTCTAATTAAATCCTAAATGTAATTGCAACATATTTTTATATATTTTTATTAATAAACACGTACATACAAATGCAAACAATAACTTAAAAATACCATAAAAATTCACAAAATTGCACACAAAGGAAAAATTATTTTATTTTGAATTCTTTGGGAGTAATTCATGTGAGGCAAAATCACGTGCTTACACTAGTAACTAGCAATATCAGATTAAAAAATCACAACTTTATCAAAGTGAATTAATCATCTGTTGGGAAGAAGAAGCCATATCCTAATTCTAATACTCATGAAGATTTACTGCACTTGATAGAGAAGAAGGTGAAGAAGAAGAAGGGTGAAGAAGAAGACCATCGTGCATAGCATATTCTTTCTTTAGCATTAGGGGGACATGATCACGCCCAACTATACCTTATAAAAAGGACAATGCGGACGTTGCAAATATAACCCGAGTATTACGCCCAGGGTCGAATCCACAGAGAGTTAACCTATTAATCACTATTTTCAGAACCACTAACTCTTCAGAACCAGCTTCCCAAATATTCAAATCTCAGTTGAATGTTCTTTTAACCACTACGCTTGCAAGTAACTAAATAGCTGTAAACTAAACTAATAAGATTGTAAGCAATAATGAGAAGAAGCTAAGGTAATGATTTCCCCTATTGATGGAAACCCTTCTGTTTATGCTCATACAAATTTACCAAAATATCTCTATCAATCATAAACGCTAATCTTACCATAAATCTCTCCCGAGTAATCACAATAATTTACTATTGCACTCTCCCGAGATACACTAGCTTACTTTATTTAGCACTATTCACTTTAAATTACACCCAAGGCTTCGTTATCCCTAATCCCGCCTTTAAACCCGCAATTATAGATTTCTCTAATAATCTAGGAGTGGTGTTGTTCAACAATAACCTAAATATGCACTCTTTTCCAAGTTATGCACACTAAATAGGCACAGTTAATTGAGGATCCTGTCAATTAACTACAACAAACACGAAGTTGAACAAATAGAGATTAAACTAGCAATTTGTATTCACATAAACAAGAAGTTCATCACCCAATAGGTTCCATCAAAACCTTAGACAAGGAATTTAGCTACTCAT
>MU749734.1:12342-34772 GCA_026770625.1 Nicotiana glauca | reverse complement strand
AACATCAAATGTGCCTTAACTAGTGCCAATCGGATGGGTACTCAGACTTCACCACCCGATGGCACCAAAAACTTTCCCTCAATTCATTCATAATAACCTCCACAATAGCCCCACAATTTTCTTACCGCTTCCAGCATAATACACCCCACACTTACTCCTTTCGATGTTACACATGAAATACAACACCACCATATATCAACTACAACCATACCACCAATCAACTACACATCATCAACCAGCAATTACAACACCCCAACCATCAATTACAACACCCCAAACCTAGGTTGGGCGTAAAACACCCCAAAAATATACAACACAATACCAAAATTTCGGCTATCACATGACCCAATACCATACTACACCATAAAAATATAGTTTAGGCCTCCAAGCCACCAACACCACTTCACAATTATAGAATACTGGATACCCAAGCAATTTAGCACTAAATAAACCCACAAACACAAATACAACAATATAAAGCGTTAAAGAAAGCAAAAATTAAAACTTTACACTAATTCTAACTAGGGTTTACTAAAACTAACAATAATTAAACTACACTACTTAAAGAAGAAATAGAAGAGGGAAAAGAAAAACTTACGTGAATGGAGGAAGTGAAGGGTGGGCTGTGTTGATGGAGGTTGGAAAAGAAGATGGAGGAAGGAGAAGAGAGAAATGGAGAGATTTGTATATAGAGGAAGAGAAGAAGAAGAGTAAAAAATAGAGAGAAGGAGGAGAGTGTCGGTTGGGGTTGATGGGGGAAAAGGGGGGTTGTTTTAGGTTAATTAGAAGGGGTAGGGGGAATTATTTAATGAAAACAAAATAATTTCTTTTTTAAACCTGGCCCCGTCTGGGGCTGCCGCGGTCGCGGTAGAACCACGAACAGTGAGATTCAGAGAGGCTATGTGACCGCGGTAGAATCGCGATCGCGGTGGAACCGCGGTCGAAGCCCTTCTCTGATTCTTTCGCCTAGTTTTTTTTATAGACTAAGATAAGATTACACTTACAACAATTTCGTGGGTTGCCTCCCACACAACGCCTGATTTAATGTCACGGCACGACTCAGATAAGCGCAATTAAGGTTCGCTCGACCTCTGTGGTTCATTCAAGTGCAGCTCGAATATTTCCTTAGGTTCGTTCATACCGACATATAATTTCAACCGCTGACCATTGACTCTAAAGGTACGAGAGTCATTTTCAGTAGTAACTTCCAAAGCTCCGGATGGAAACACTTCAACCACGTGAAATGGTCCAGACCACCTTGACTTTAGCTTACCCGGGAACAACCGCAGTCTTGAGTTATAAAGCAATACCCTGTCCCCAGCTTTGAAATTTCGCTCAATGATGTTCTGATCGTGAAGCCTCTTCATTCTCTCCTTATACATACTTGTTCTCTCAAAAGCAAGATACCGAAACTCCTCGAGCTCATGTAATCCAGTGACCCTAGACGTACCCGCAGCTTCCAAGTCTAAGTTCAGCTGTTTTAGTGCCCACCACACTTTATGTTTAAGTTCAACAGGTAGGTGACAGGCTTTCCCAAACACCAACTTATATGGCGACATACCAATTGGTGTCTTGAAAGCTGTCCTATAAGCCCATAGTGCATCATTTAACTTCCTTGACCAGTCAGTTCTTGTAGCGTTTACAGTTTTTGTCAATACGCTCTTGATCTCTCTGTTGGACACCTCAACCTGTCCACTAGCCTGCGGGTGGTACGGAGTAGCCACCTTGTGGCGTACATCATATTTTGCCAAAAACTTCTCGAAGGCCCGGTTGCAGAAGTGAGTGCCTCTGTCGCTGATAATTATGTGCGGTGTCCCAAAGCGGGTGAATATGTTCTTCTTTAGAAACCTGACCACCACCTTAGCATCATTGGTGGGTAATGCTGCAGCTTCCACCCACTTAGACACGTAGTCTACAGCAACAAGAATGTATTTATTGCCATAGGAGCTAAAGAAGGGACCCATGAAATCTATCGCCCAGACATCGAACACTTCCACCTCTTGAATTGGGTTCATGGGCATCTCGTGACGCCGGAAAATGTTCCCGATGCGTTGACATTCATTACAACCCTTAACCCATAAGTCAGCATCTTTAAACACCGTTGGCCAGAAAAATCCGGCCTCTAGAACCTTAGTTGCTGTCCTGATTCCTCCAAAGTGACCGCCATACGCCAAAGCGTGACAAGCCTGCAAGACAGAAGATTGTTCGATCTCGGGGATGCATCTCCGGATCATATTATCAAGGCATATTCTAAACAGGTAGGGCTCATCCCAGTAATACAATTGGCTTTCACGAAAAAATCTCTTCCTCTGGACCGATGATAGGTCGTGAGGAACAATACCACTGGCCAGGTAATTAGCATAGTCTGCATACCAATGAGCTTCATGATGAGTGGTAACGAGCAGTTGCTCATCTGGAAAAGTTTCCAGAATTTCCTCAACTTCTACTACATTTTCAGCTCCTTCAAGTCGTGATAGGTGATCAGCGACTTGATTTTCAGTGCCCTTGCGGTCACAAATTTCAAGATCGAACTCTTGCAGTAGCAACACCCAACGAATCAAGCGTGGCTTAGAGTCCTTCTTTTCTATTAAGTATCTAAGAGCTGCATGGTCAGTGTATACGATTACCTTAGATCCTATCAGATAGGACCGGAACTTGTCAAAAGCAAATACCACAGCTAGCATCTCCTTTTCTGTCACTGTGTAGTTCGACTGGGCTCCGCTCAGCATCCTACTAGCATAATAGATTGGGTGCATCAATTTGTCCTTCTGCTGGCCCAGCACTGCCCCCACTGCATAGTCACTAGCATCATACATTAATTCGAACGGTTGCTCCCAGTTGGGGGTAATGATGATGTGTGTTGTGACCAGCCTTTGCTTCAACTCCTCAAAAGCTACCCTGCAATCATCAGAAAATACAAAAGGGTGATCTTTCTCTAACAACTTACAGAGAGGGTTGGTGATTTTGGAGAAGTCCTTAATGAACCTCCGGTAGAACCAGGCATGTCCAAGAAAGCTTCTTATGGATTTGACTGAAGTTGGTGGCGGCAACTTTGCTATGACATCAACCTTTGCTCTATCAACCTCTATTCCTTTGCTTGACATCCGGTGCCCCAAGTATATTCCTTCTTGTACCATGTAATGGAATTTTTCCCAATTCAGAACCAAATTAGTCTCAATGCACCGTTTCAGCACACGCGTCAGATTTACTAGGCATTCCTCAAATGAAT
Organism: Nicotiana glauca; assembly: GCA_026770625.1. Classification (NCBI taxonomy): domain Eukaryota; kingdom Viridiplantae; phylum Streptophyta; class Magnoliopsida; order Solanales; family Solanaceae; genus Nicotiana; species Nicotiana glauca. The sequence goes on along the minus strand of MU749734.1, from coordinate 31,543 downwards.
TCACCACCACAGAGAAGTCATCCATGAACACTTCCATTATATCTTCTACCATGTCAGTGAATATGGCCATCATGCATCTTTGGAATGTGGCGGTGTATTGCATAGGCCAAAGGGCATCCTTCTGAAGGCATAAATGCCATATGGGCATGTGAAGGGGGTCTTTTCTCTATCCTCAGGGGCAATGGAGATCTGATTGTACCCTGAGTACCCATCCAGGAAGCAAAAGTGTGACCTCCCTGCTAATCTATCTAGCATCTAATCAATGAAGGGAAGTGGGAAGTGGTCTTTTCGGGTGGCTAGATTCAACTTTCTGTAATCCATGCAAATTCTCCAGCCTGTGACGGTTCTTGTTGAGATAAGTTCATTGTTGTCATTCTTCACCACCGTCATGCCACCCTTTTTAGGCACACATTGAACTGGGCTAACCCAGCTACTGTCAGAAATTGGGAAAATGATTCCCGCATCTAACCACTTTATCACTTCCTTCTTTACCACTTCCTTCATATTTGGGTTCAGCCTCCTCTGATGTTCCCTGGAAGGTTTGTGCCCCTCTTCCAGCAGAATCTTATGCATGCAATAGGCGGGGCTGATCCCCTTGATGTCAGCCATGGTCCACCCAATGGCTGTTTTACACTCCTTTAGTACCTGTATAAGCTGTTGAACCTGCACATCTAACAAACCAGATGAGATAATAACAGGTAATGTGGAGTTGGGACCCAGAAATTCATACCTGAGGTGGGCTGGTAATGGCTTTAGTTCCAGCTTAGGTGGTTCTTCAATGGATGGTTTTGCTGGAGGGGTCTCTCTCTTTTCTAAGTGTAAAGGCTCAAACTCTAGATTTCTATACCAGGACCCTCTACCTTCCAATGCTAACACCCATTCTCCCAAATCCTCCCCATTCACTTCATCTAAATTCATTAAGCATGCAGCAAGGGGGTCCTCAGCCGTCAACATCTCATCATGAGGCTCTACAATTACATCCACTGCATCAATAAGAGAGCAATTTGTGAACTCACTCGATCGCCTCATAGATTTTTTCACGTTGAATATAATTTCTCAATCATTAAGCCTCATCTTGAGCTCCCCAGTCTCACAATCAATCAACGCTCTCCCCGTGTCCAAGAATGGTCTTCCTAAGATTATAGGAATTTCTTCATCCAACTTGTAGTCTAAGATTACAAAATCTGCGGGGAACACGAATTTCCCCACCTGAATGAGTACATCATCAAGGATCCCAAATGGACGTTTCACAGTCCTGTCGGCCAACTGCATCAACATAGAGGTGGGTCTAGCTCTCCCTATGCCAAACCTCTTATAAATAACCAGGGGCATAAGATTGATACTGGCCCCTAAATCACACAGTGCCTTGGTAAAGGTGAATTTCCCTATAGTGCATGGAATTGTAAAGCTACCTGGATCAGATAACTTTTCAGCTAAATGTCTAGACACCACTGCACTGCAAGTATGAGTAAGGGTCACTGTGGCCAAATCTTTGAAGTCAAACTTTCGAGACATCAAATCCTTCATCATTTTAGCATACCCAGGCATCTCCTTTAAAGCTTCAATCAATGGAATGTTTACCTGAATTTGCTTGAGCATTTCAAAGAACTTTTTGTACTGTTCCTCCTCTTGGTTCTTGGCCAACCTCTGTGGGAATGGTGCAGGAGGTCTTTTCTTCCCAATCACTTGGGATTTCTCTTTCTCAGCTACACTTTCGACTACTTACTCTTCAACTGGCTCAACTGTCTTCTCGGTCTCTTGCTGCTTATTTTTCTCATCAGATACAGGCTGGACTGTCACCTTTGTCAATACCGTAGACTCATCCAGCTCAATGGGCACTGGAATGAATGTCTCAGCCTGTATGTTACCTCGAGCTTTCTCTTGCTCAACATCAAGATCCCTACCATTTCGGAGACTCACGCCATCAGCTGCTTTGGGCCTTGATCTTTTGGATTGATTTGGGTATCTGTAGGTAATGTCCCTTGAGGGCGATTGTTCAGTGACATCGAGATCTGGCCCACTTGTACCTCAATATTTTTAATGGTTGCATCATGTGCATCCACTCTTTCATTCATCTCGGCATTGGACCCAATAACCTGCTGCATCATTGCTTCCAGTCTTGCAAACCCATCTTCTTATCTTCCACCATGATATTGCTGAGGTGGATGGTACCCTTGCTACTGATTGTTGCACCCCTGTGGTCTAGGATACGATTCCACATTGTTGGGGGGTCTCATACCTCCCATATTTCCGGTGTTGTACTGTGGCTGAGGTGGCCTGTACTGCTGCTGAGCCTGCTGACCCCAATTCTGATTTCCTTGTCTCTGACCCCCATAGTTAGCTACATAGTTCATATCTTCAGGGTGCTGATGATGACCATGCTCTGCATTCCAAGGAGTACCAATTGGCTGGCTAATGCAAGATGCGTACAAGCCCCCATTGGTAGTATCTACTATATGTACCTGCTGCTTTTACCCTGATTCCTCCACCTTTTTGGTGAGGATAGCATCTGTGTCAAGAGAGTCGCCATATTTTCAGCTATAGTAAGGATCACGAGGCATTGAGTGCACCACTGGAGTGATAGGTGCATTCCTAGTTGTCCAACCTAAATTTTGTGCCATTTTGTCCAGCAAATTATGACCTTCTCTCCAAGTCTTGCTCAAGAACGCCCCACCAGCTGAGGCATCTACAATATTCTTCATGCTGTCAGACAACCCCATGTAAAATAGTTGTCCCAACATCTGTTATGGAACACCGTGGTGAGGACACATAACCAACATTCCTTTAAACCTGCTCCATGTCTCATGTAACGTTTCCATTGGTTTCTGCTTGAAGCTTACGATCTCATCAATTTGTTGAGCAGTTTTGTTGGGCGGGTGGAACTTGTTATGGAATTGCTTGACTAATTCATCCCAAGTTTCTATAGAGTTGATAGAGAGCGAATTCAGCCAAACCTGTGCAGCTCCTGTCACCGAGAATGGAAACAATAATAGCCTGATTGCTTCCGGGGTCACGTTGGGTTGTTTTTGTGTTTTTCATATGGATAAGAAGTTCTTCAAGTGCTGTTAAGGATCTTCTGTTTGTGTCCCAGAAAAGAGTCCCTTGTTTTGCAACAAGTGTAGCATATTGTTTGTGATCTGGAATGATTCAGCTTGTATTGCGGGCACAACAATGGCAGTGGCCAAATTATCAACAGTGGGTTGTGCCCAGTCATATAGTGCTCCTTCAGGCACTGGAGGTGCCTCTTCCCTGACGTTTCTGTTAGGATCGTTCACGTCCCCCATGTCAATTTCGATTTTGAGTGTTTGTTGGGATTGTTGAATTCTTTTGTTGGCACGGTTCAATGCCCGGAATGTTTGCTCGGGGTCTGAGAGTCCTTTAAGTAGTTCTCCAGTCCTCGTAGACTTTCTAGGCATACACCTGAGCAACCAAGTCAACAACCGTCAAATTTTCAATGAAAAATTTGGTAGAGAGAATACTGACTACAATAAGAATCTTTGTATTTCTGTCAATGACAATTGATAATTCCGTTAACTCCCCAGCAACGGCGCCGAAATTTGATCACGCCCAACTATGCCTTATAAAAAGGACAATGCGGACGTTGCAAATATAAATCGAGTATTACGCCCAGGGTCGAATCCATAGAGAGTTAACCTATTAATCACTATTTTTAGAACCACTAACTCTTCAGAATTAGCTTCCCAAATATTCAAATCTCAGTTGAATGTTCTTTTAACAACTACGCTTGCAAGTAACTAAATAGCTGTAAACTAAACTAATAAGATTGTAAGCAATAATAAGAAGAAGCTAAGGTAATGATTTCCCTTATTGATGGAATCCCTTCTGTTTATGCTCATATAAATTTACCAAAACATCTCTATCAATCATGAACGCTAATCTTACCGTAAATCTCTCCCGAGTAATCACAGTAATTTACTATTGCACTCTCCCGAGATATACTAGCTTACTTTATTTAGCACTATTTGTGAGCACGTGATTTTTGCCCTATATGAAAATAACTCCTAAAAATAGACCAAAATAATTTTTATAGATTTTTAGGTATTTTTCTTTATTTAGTTGCATTTCATGCATTTTTAATATTTTTTAAAATCATAGAAAAATCATAAAAAGTATCACATTTTAATTTCATGACACCTTAGGTTTAATTTGCATTTATNACAACAAAAGAAGAGGGAAGTGAAAAGGTTTGGTCTTAAATTCAAATTGGCCAAACATTTGAAAAGCCCAAAATATTTTTCCCCCAAAACCTTCTCCAAAATAATTTCCCCCCAAAGCCTTCCCCAAAATATTTTCCTCCCAAAACTACCCCTTACACACAAGACCCCATCACTATAAATACACACACAATATACACTACTAGGGGACTTTTCACGGGAAGCAAGCAAAAACAGATAGCTCTCAATCTCTCATCTCCAAGAAGACACCCATATTCCCTCACGCACTAATATTCTGCAAAACAAAAATTTACAAATACAGAATTTGTTCTCCATTCACTCATTCACATTCCTCACTCAATACTCTCACTCATTTTCATTCCTCTCTTATACATACTAACACAAACACTTTGAAGCACAGAGAACGAGGATGGAAATTTGAATTAAAATTCAAAATCGGAAGAAAAGAAAATTCCAGGAAATTTTTGAAATCGAAGTAGAAGCTGTATGTTGATTTCTGCGGTTGAATCGGTTGTTTAGTGGCTAAACTCAGACCTTTATTTCGGTCCATTTCTTCTTCTGTTGTTTGGCTACGAGCTGAGCTCCTCATCCTAGGTACTTCTTCTTCTTCGAGGTCAGAGATCCATTTTCTCCCATTTGTTTGTTATTGCCAGGTACCATTTTAATCGAATGGTATAAACCTTTGATTTATTTGAATGAGAATAATGCAAATCTGTTCATGCTTTGTGTTGTTTCAAATCTGCCAAGTTAATTGATATCCACCATTTTATTCTGGTTTGGTTACTGTATTATCACGACAATTGAATTGCAATTCGAATTTACAACACTTGTTATGTTAGGAAAGGATTTTAAGTCTGCCTTTTCTTCATTTGAGTAATGTGGTTTTTGGGAATATGGGATTTGGTTGAAAAACATGTGGAGAACAGATCTGGACACCAATTGGTTTAATTTCCTATAGTAGGAATTAGCAACTCAAGTGTTTTATGAGTTTGGTACTGGTAGCTCTAATTTATAGATGCCTGTATTTTGTTCTACTTGTTCTCCACATTTGCTTTTAGTCAGTAGAACTTGTTGGTTTAGTTTAGTAGGGAGACGTTCTGGATTCTTGTCCTTTTTTTTTTCAAACACTACAAATTGATGCGGAAAATGGCATAATTGTGTGCGTTACCATGTAGCTAACATGCTTATTTGTGAGTTCGCGTCACTTATTTGTTAGAATAGTCATAAAATGCTTTAGGTGTGACTTGATCTATCATCGTGATCGTATACACGTTCGCGTAACATGACCGTAATTCTAAAATTAATTTGGAATATGCGTTCGTGCAACTTTGATTTCTTTTTCTTAATAATAATACGGGTTTTGGGGCCTCCCAAGCTAGGTAGCATATTTGAATTAGGAGGTTTTCCTCTTGTTCAAGTGTGGACCTGAGTTTGAAACTCGAATTCCGCGAAAGGTTTTCTAATAATAGTAATCAATGATGCTAATTAATTAGGGCCCTTCGATAGAAAATTATTGTTTAACCTACGTTGGCCTTTAAAATAAATGAGATGAGCCTCGCCAAACATAAAATGCATAAATTGTGGGGCCCTCTTTAAGTGTTTATATTAAAATACTTAGAATTCGGGGCGTGCCATTTAGCGAATTTCACGGCCCTCCGCAAAGATAATAACCCGTTAGCCACTTTAGGTGCGCTTTTTAATAAATTTAACTTCTTAAATACAGGTGTGCATTTCATGCGACCCAAATTCAAATCCCAAAATATTGAATAAAAATGTGTCGAGGATCCGGGTGCATTTCATGTGACGTGATCCGAAAACACGTTCTTAAACGATGTTCACTTTCTTAATAATCGACTAAAAGCGGTAAATAATTCTAAAAATTGCACAATAAGTTTAACATATATAAAAATCAAAATTTAGCCAAATACAACAGTTGAGCGACCGTGCTAAAACCACGAAATCCGGGAATGCCTAACACCTTCTCCCGGGTTAACAGAATTCCTTACTCAGATTTCTGGTTCGCAGACTGTAATACAGAGTCATATTTTTCCTCGGTTCGGGATTAAAACCGGTGACTTGGGACACCATTAATCTCCCAAGTGGCGACTCTGAATAATTAATAAACTAAATCTCGTTCCGATTGTCTTTTAATTGGAAAAACTCCTTTACGCCCTTGCGGGTGTAGCAGAAAAAGGAGGTGTGACACTATTCACTTTAGATTACACCCAAGGCTTCGTTATCCCTAATCCCGCCTTTAAACCCACGATTATAGATTCTTCTAAAAATCTAGGAGTGGTGTTGTTCAACAATAACCTAAATATGCACTCTTTTCCAAGTTATGCACACTAAATAGACACAGTTAATTGAGGATCCTGTCAATTAACTACAACAAACACGAAGTTGAACAAATAGAGATTAAACTAGCAATTTATATTCACATAAACAAGAAGTTCATCCCCCAATAGGTTCCATCAAAACTTTAGACAAGGGATTTAGCTACTCATGGCTATGGGTAAACAAACCACGATAGATATCATCATAAAAATCAAAAGTAAAGAATAAAGTCGTTTGGAGTATTCTCTCACAATAGTTTCCCTTGCCAAGATACTTAATCAATACATGCCTCCTTTGGGCGAAGTCTAATGTTTTAAATAGGGTTTAGGTCTAAAAATCCCATATTTGCACTTTGACCCCTGAACTTCTGCGCCTGCCGCAGTTCTGCCGCGGTCGCGGTAGAACCGCGGCCAATCACCTTCTCTGAATTTCTAAAGTTCTGAAGCTGCCTTCCACTGTGGTTCTGCCGCGGTCGCGGTAGAACCGCGACCAAACATCTTTTCTGAATCCTGAGGGCAGGCAGGGCGTAGCTTCATTGGGACTTTACACATTTGGCCTCTTTTCTCCAATTTTTGACTTCAAAACTGCTCCTTAGCCTTCCTTATACATATATCAACTGCAAACCATGAAAAATACGAATAAGAGCATTTTGTTATCACTTTTAGCATTAAAACTATACAAGAAGGTGATTATTTAAGGTGTGATTATATTCCAATTCACCTATTATCAGGACATAATTAATAGGCTAGGAAACATAATTATGTGGGCACGAGGGGACATAATAAATTGGGTTAGTAGGTATATTGTAATATAAGGGGACATAACTTAGTGGATTAGTGTGGGAGGAATAAATATATATGTGGAGAGTATAATATATACATGTACAAAGCAAGAAAGAAAGAGACACGGAAGTTTTTCCTCAATCAAGTTTCTCTTTCAATTTCTTACATGGTATTAGAGCAATAAGCTCGATCCAACAGTCCAATCATCAAATCCATTTACATCAAATTCATCATCATAGTCAGTAACCTAAAATGCCTGAAACAACCATCATCTCTACTGGTGATACGAGCAATGTTGCAAAACCAGTCAGCTATGATGTCAATCACCCTTATCATCTCAACAACTCCGATTCACCTGGAATGACTCTAGTCAATACTGCGTTTGATGGAAGAGAATATCCAGGGTGGAGGAGATATATTCTCTTGTCTTTGTCAGCCAAGAAGAAACTTGGTTTCATCAATGGAGCATGTCAATCTCCAGATCTGAATTTTCCAGCCCATAAACAATGGAGTTGTGTGAATGACATGGTCATCTCTTGGATTTTATATGCTCTCTCAAAGGATATTGCAGACAGTGTGATATATTCCAAAACTGCAAAAGAACTTTGGGAAAGTTTGGAGCAGAGATTTGGGAGATCAAATGGAGCCAAGATTTATCATCTGCAGAAGGAACTAATAGGTTTAGTACATGGAAACAGTGGCATTGCAGCATACTTTACTAAGCTCAAACTACTGTGGTATGAATTAGATGCTTTAAATGTTATCATATGTTGTTCATGTGTTTGTGTTTGTGAAGGAAAGGCAAAGTTGACTAAGTCTCTGGAAGATCAGAGATTGATCCAATTCCTAATGGGATTAAACGACATCTATGCACAAGCAAGAGGAAACATCCTCATGATGAACCATTTGCCTAGCATAGATGTTGCTTATTCACTTCTCTTGCAGGATGAAAATCAAAGAGAAGTTCAACTTGAGGGGGATGTTGGGAAGAATAAGCCACATCCTAATTCTAATACTCATGGAGATTTACTGCACTTGATAGAGAAGAAGGTGAAGAAGAAAAAGGTGAAGAAGAAGAAGGGTGAAGAAGAAGACCATCATACATAGCATATTCTTTCTTTAGCATTAGGGGGACATAATTAATGGGTTAGGGAACATAATTATGTGGGCATGAGGGGACATAATTAATGGGGTTAGTAGGTATATTATAATATAAGGGGACATAACTTAGTGGGTTAGTGTGGGAGGAATAAATATATATGTGGAGTGTACAATATATACATGTACAAAGCAAGAAAGAAAGAGACACAGAAGTTTTTCCTCAACCAAGTTTCTCTTTCAATTTCTTACATCATCTAAAATTAAGTTAAAGAAAAAAGCATATCACCAATTTCTTTTTCCCCTCCAACTTACAAGAGGATTACAGAGGATAAAGGCTTCTTCTACTAGTGAAGATAGCCAACTCGCTCACAAAACATACGGTAAGTGATGGTACTCCAATACCCAATCATGGAGATATTTGATTCCATATGACACGTCAAGAGCAATTCGCAAACGTTCTTCTCAGCTCAAAGTTTGTCCCTCAGCCGATGTGTGCAAATAAATGGATCAGAAGTTCATAGTTCACATATGGTCAAATACAGAGAAATCACAGACGAAATACAAGTGCAAACTGAAGCTCCACTAGTGCATAACAGAGTCTTGTGATAACAACATTCACTTGTTATCTATTAGGTGTGCATTCATTTTCATGTTTACATTGACAGTTCAATTTCCTAGACTTTGAATTTATACAATATATTATAGGACATGACAAATGGACGAAATGCTCTCCACAATAAAGCATAATGTGTAAAATTCATCAGTGGTTATCACTGGCAAAAATAGTATTATCAACAAATGAGTAAATAACATTTACTGTACTAAAGGATTTCCAAACCACCATTACTCATGAATCCATAGATTAACATGCACTGTCCTTTATCCAATAAGAGCCAACCAAATAAACCAAATGGCGATGATGCAACCCACTTAGGAGTGAGACCTGCAGTAAGAACAACATAAATTATAAGATAATTTCACTACATCTTATAGTCCCATGTATTTATAAAACCCGTCTCAAAAAATAATCAAAATTGGTGACGCCGTCCACATTCATGAAGTAGAAGCTTATCAACAAAAATCAATAGCAGGTAGAGGAATAATTTATGGAGGGTCCAAAGAGGTAGATAAATTACTTTACAAGGAGCACAATATAAATTTGATTAGCATCTATTGACAATGATGATTTTTGCTCCCAAATGCACACGCAAGTATACGTGGTCGATAAGTAATATAGGATTGTAAGTCCAAATAACGTACCCTCAGGGACTTGTAATTAACTATCAACTAAATTAAACTAAACAATTAATCTATTCAAGCGAATCCTAATGTATGAATATTTAACTAAAATTAATCTAGAATAACAAATTAATAGATTAAAGAAAACAACGACAAGCTTAAAGACGAATTCAATGGGAGTGAATATTCTAGAGCTATGGGTTAACTAACAATCCCGTTGAGTTTTTCACTTAAATCGTCTAATTAATTTATTTGGTTTATTAGTTGACAGGGTTAATATTACTCGTAGCCTTCTCCCGAAGTACTACTCGCCTATTCAAGCTAATCTAATGCCTATATTCCTATAGAATTATAATTAACAAGAACACATTAATAATTCCTGCATAGTAACCAAGTAAGGCGATTAGGTATATTCCTAACCTAACCACAAATCCCCCTCTCCCCTCAGATTTAAGATCCTGCTCTTCTCAATCTTATATGTAATCTAGAATTCCCTCTCCCGAGTTCAATCATAGATTCGTAGATAGTATTCAATTGGTGATCAAGCAATCAAATAATTAGGGAAATATTGAATAAATAAACCAATATGATAAAATAATAAGAACAATTCAAGCTTCAAACTATAACGTTCATGTAGTACCCAAAACTCTAGAACTAATAAACTATGAAATTAAAGAAAGAGAAGAGAAGAAAAACTAGTTAGAAGCCTCCTCCAAGCGTGGTGTGTGTTCCCCACGTGAATTCTCCTTCAATATATGTTAGATCCCCTTCAAAATCTGTTAGATATCTCCCAAAATAGGTTTAGAACTCCTTTTATACGAGTTAGAGGGGTCTTGGGCCTAAATAACCTTGTCCCGGGTGAATTTGGACAAGTTTCACGCCACCGACGCCCTGCCTAGCGCCAGGCGCTGCCAATTTGGCGTTTCTGTTTCTGGCGCCACAGCTAGGGCTAAGCGCTGCCTATGGCGCTGCAAATTCCAATTTTCCTGTTTTCGTCCATTTTGGCTCTAATTTCGTACATTTCGCCCCTAACTGCTCCCGAATCATTCCTACATATAAAAACACCTCAAATTAATATAAATCAACACATTTTACATCCTAAATCCACGAAACAAAAGTAAAACATGAGGCGATATACATATAAATATTATACTTTAAGCTAACATCACACTTAGACTATTGCTCGTCCTCGAGCAATGAGACTAACAAATATACCCCTAACAACGTACATCTCAATTAGGGAAGAGCTATTTAATTTTAATTTTTAAACATACGCTATAACAATGACCATGGTTGATAGCAACAATTAAACTGTAGTATATAGAATCACTTACACTTCCCTTTACTTATGACATTCTTCACGTACTCACAACAAAGACAACATACTCATAACAATCCTAGTCTAAAAAGCCGACTCAATATCACAATGCACCCATGGATTGAATACCCAATATCACGGAGAAGTCTAATAATGTTACCTATCCCTTGTGAGACCATGTGCCCTCACAACAAGAACAAGAGAGTATGTTGAATCCACACATTCGAGTCTCATGATCAAATATAATTTAAGGACTTATATCTATCAAGGAAAATCTCTCACTCTCACAAAGAAATCACATGCATGCAAAAAGTACCATATGCTTGACCATAATGTAAATCTCCACTAATGTAGGCTCACTCGATCTAAAATCAATTAGGACTTTATATGGTTGTAATGTGGGCTGAGGGACGGGTAGGATATATTTAGGATTAGTAGTTCACCCTCCTAAGCACTTTAACACGTCACATAATAAACTTTAAGCGCAAATCTTCAATCCAATTCAATTTCACAAACAAGATCACTCCCAAAATGATTCCCTATTTCTTTAAGCACTACTTTAATTTATACTCCACGATCAAGAACAAGACAACAATTGAATCATCTCAATTTTTTTCTTCCTTTTTTGGATTTTTCTATTCTTTTTTTTCAACTATTTTTTTCTTCAATTTTAGCTAGTTGTGTATTATTTTACAAAATAAGTGCATCTTTCTCCCTTTTATTAATTTTACTCGAAAGCCACCCAAATCCTTAATCCTTACTCCTTCTAGCGCTCATTTCACAATTTAAGTGCCATAAGAGGTAATATGATCAAAATAATGTCAATCACGAAAAAAAAGGTATAGGCTCATAATATGGGCGCCAAAATAAAAGTCTATAGGCTCAAAAGAGTTTACTAGGGATAAATTTTATTTATGATAAGCAATTAAGCTGAAAGAAAAATCAAAGAAGGCCTAAAATTATTTTTCAAACCGAGCATCACCTAAAATTTCGCTTCAACTCATATACTGGGCAAATTCTAGACTCAATCACAATAACATGGATTACACAAACCTCACTTCACACATAGCACATGACTTACTAAGGACGGTCTCATTCCGACTCTCAAACAATGCAAGTATTCACGGAGCCACAAGATATTAAGCATTAAGCACAAAGTGAATATAAGTCAAGCAAAAGAGACATAGCCGTAACAAAACATGCTATCCAATTTCATCAAGGCATCATGAACAATTTCAAAACATTGGGAAGATACTCCACATGCCAAAGCTTAAATATGCTACTATCAAACAAGTCAAAGGAACCTAAGTTCATCACCCTTCCTCCTTTTATTTCCTAAAGTCCTAATCTACTCTAAAAAATAAAAAAAAACTACTGCCCGGTTCAAACTACATCCCATGAAAAGGAACCGATGCACAAAGAAAAATCACGGGGTATTATTGCTACCTAAAAAAAGACATACTTTTGGATTTTTGTTTAGACTTTAATCCCTCAAGAAAACTGTCTAGGACATCCATCGTCGGGAAAAAAAAATCAATTTTTCTACTTTTTTCCGATTTTTTCTCATAGCTACTAAAATACTACATAACTACAAAAACAAAAATAAGAAGTTACTATTTTTCTAACATACTACTACTAATTATATAAAAAAAATCTCCCACTCCATACTTAAAAGAGTGCAGTGTCCTCAATGCACAAATAAAGCAAAACAATAATAGAGGTGGACAAAAAACTTCCTGAAAGGCCAAAGGCCGAAGTAATATCAACTCACGAGGTACTCAGACTTCCCCCAAGCATGGTCTTTTGTGGGGGCACCCCACACTTAGTCCTCACCATCTAGCTCGCTTTTTCACTCTTCCAATGGCTTTGCTTCGTATGCTTTTAATCCTACAAAATAAAAATAAACACAACAAAAATAATATAATAAGAAAGAAAAAAAAACTAAAAGAAAGCAGTAAAGCTGGGGTGCCTCCCAATAAGCGCTTAATTTAACGTCGCGTCACGGCGTGAACCACTTTTGCATCCACTTCGAACTTATGAATTGAGCCCCTGATTTGGCTTCAAGCTTTTTGTTATGCTCCCTGGGTGGTGATGCAAATTTAATTGGGCCAAGCAACCAATAATGCGTTTTACACTTCTTGGCCTTCAGATGAGGAATGTAATTTTTACTTTTTGGAATAATAAATTCAAGAATATAGGCACCCCGTTCCTCGTCCATTGGCTCTTCCAAAGGCTCAATGACTCGATTTCCATGTCATCATCTAAACACATTGTAAATGTATGGAATGAGGACCAATACGCCCTAACTCTAGAATTGTATTACTATTTACATCCTCATATTTACATGCACTAGGCTCTTCAAATATAACATTATCCACTTCCTCGCATGGCTCTAGTGTAACTTTCTCAACATGGGCATCATCAACAAAAATATGTCCAAATGATTAGATCTCCACTTTTAGCTCCATAATTTGGCATATAACCTACTTTTCAGCTTCACACAAGTCATTACTATTTTGTTGGGCGTTAGACGCATCAACCTTTGCAATCAATTTAGCTCCCAAGTCATAAATAACAATGGCAAATTTTTCGATTTCTTGTCCCAGTTCAGCTCTTCCTTCTATTAAGTTTCTAATCCCATCTGTAATTTCCTCACATTGAGCCTCATATATTTCTAATCTTTCGACTTGCTCTACCAGCCAAATTTGACTCAAAATCTCCTCATTTTCAAAAATTTCCTCTTGCTGGTACTCGCTTTCTTCATTTAATTTTTCCATATTGGCCTTCATTCTTGTGATTGTTGCCCTCATTCTTTTCATATCTTTTTTGAGTTCATCCTGTTGCTCTGCTACTTGCCTCAAAATATCTCTAATATATGCATCAGATTTTATATCTTGCACTTCATTGCCCCTATCAAACTCACAAACACTGTTAGAAAGATCATAATTGGGGTACAGAGAATGATGAAAAGAATTAGGATAACCATACCAATGGCCATCTCGACCACCACGTATATTACAAATATTCCACTCAAAGGATTGAGGCGCATAACTCACTCCTGGGAACATTCTAACAATTTTTCCACCAGTGGAGTCCTCCACAAGGATCATCAAAATAACAATAACCATCTTTCGAGTAATTTTCATTCCAAAATGCCATTTTAAAATAAATAAAAAATACTAACTAAACTAAAAAAAAATGAATAGATAAAAAAATGTCTAATCTAGAAAATAGCTAATTTCTAAGTCCCCAGCAATGGCGCCAAAAAAGTTGTTGCTCCTAAACATACACGCAAGTATACGTGGTCGACAAGTAATATAGGATTGTAAGTCCAGATATCGTACCCTCATTAACTATCAACTAAATTAAACCAAACAATTAATCTATTCAAGCGAATCCTCATGTATGAATATTTAACTAAAATTAATCTAGAGTAACAAATTAAGAGATTAAAGAAAACAACGACAAGCTTAAAGACGAATTCAATGGGAGTGAATATTCTAGAGCTATGGGTTAACTAACAATCCCGTTGAGTTTTTTACTTAAATTATCTAATTAATTTATCTAGTTTATTGGTTGACAGTATTAATATTAATCGTAGCTTTCTCCCGAAGTACTACTCGCCTATTCAAGTTAATCATAACACCTATATTCCTATAGAATTAGAATTAACAAGAACGCGTTAATAATTCCTGTATAGTAACCAAGCAAGGCGATTAGGTATATTCCTATCCTAACCGCAAATCCCCCCCCTGCAATCCAGAATTTCCTCTCCCGAGTTCAATCCTAGATTCGAAGATAGTATTCAACCGGTGATCAAGCAATTAAGCGCAAGATTGAATAAATAAACCAATATGATAAAATAATAATAACAATTCAAGCTTCAAACTACAACGTTCATGTAGCATCCAAAACTCTAGAACTAATAAACTATGAAATTAAAGGAAGAGAAGAAAAGAACAACTAGTTAGAAGCCTCCTCCAAGCGTGGTGTGTGTTCCCCCACGTGAATTCTCCTTCAATATATGTTAGATCCCCTTCAAAATCTGTTAGATATCTCCCAAAATAGGTTTAGAACTCCTTTTATACAAGTTAGAGGGGTTTTGGGCCGATATAACCTTGTTCCGGGAGAATTTGGACAAGTTTCAGGCCACCGGCGCCCTGCCTAGCGCCAGGCGCCATCCATGGCACTGCTAATTTGGAGTTTCTATTTCTGGCGCAACATGTAGGGTTAGGCGCTACCTGTGGCGCTTCAAATTTCAATTTTTCTGTTTTCGTCCATTTTGGCTCTAATTTTGCACATTTCACCCCCAATTGCTCCCGGATCATTCCTACACTAAAAAACACCTCAAATTAATATAATTAAACACATTTTACATCCTAAATCCACAAACCAAAAGTAAAACATGAGGCGATATATATATATGTACACTTTAAGCTAACATCAATGATTCATATAAAAACCAGTTGCATGTCAAAGGCATAACATGGCGTAGATTTTGAAAGTAGAGGGACATATGGATACTCTTTAAGACCATCTTAGTTTTCATTGATGGATGAAAGCAATATTAGATGATGCCACAGTAGAATTTCCTTTCAGCGTAATTAAATTTTTTGGAGCGTAGGTTATTCTATTGATCATATTCTCCAAGGAACTAGTTAATGAACTATACACACCTCTGTAAAGAACTATTTTCCCCTTTGTTTTGAGTTGTAGCGAGAACTTTCACGGTAGCCAGTGTTGGGAATAAACCTCATAAAAATAGTATTCACGGTATTAGTGATAAATGCGGAACACTGAGTTATGGTTAAATCAGCAAGAAAAATGCAGCAATAATGACACGAAGATTTTACGTGGAAACCCTTCTGAATAAGGGAAAAAACCACGGCCAAGAAGAGCAACTGATATCACTATATGGAGAAATTTTATACTATGTAGTAACGAGTAAAAATACTCCTAATACCGCTACACCCTCAAAATAAGTAAACACTCTTTTGCTTTTTCACCTTACTACAATACCTCTCACTCTCTATTTTTTTCTACACAGGTTGTTTCTCACAATGCCTGAGAAATACTCTCTACAACTATTGTGTTGCTTCTCTTTCTGTGTGGTATAGAATGAAGAAGCCAGAGCCCTCCTTTTATAGGAGAAATGACTTACCTTTCCAACCAATCAAAATGGAGGATTGGTTGAAAAATTTGCATTGCAAATTTCTTCCTTCCGCCAGACTTCTTGGCTGCCAAATCCAAGTCCAAGTCAATCTTGGCAACTTTAGACTTTTAGTAGTAGTTGGGGATGGACCCCACAATCTCCCCCTCCAGACCCATTCACCTGAAGAAAGTAACACTGAACTTTTAGCTTGAGTGCATGTCGACAAGTTCTTTGCACAATTCGAACTTGTCTCTTAGTATCACCTTGGTCAACATATCAGCAGGATTTTCACTTGTGTAAATCTTTTTGACCTGAAGTGATTTGTCCTCATTTGCTCACGAATCCAATGATATCTGACATCTATATGTTTTGTTCTTGTATGTTACATGGAGTTCTTGCTCAAGTCTATTGCTCTTTGACTGTCACAATAGACGACATACTCCCTATGACGCAATTTCAGCTCTTGAAGAAACCGCTTCAACCATATCATCTCCTTGCCAACTTCATCGACTGCCATGATATAGCTCCCCTTGAAAAAATAAACAAATATCCAGTAGTGGATTTTCTATTATCAAGGTCACCTGCCATATCAGAATCTGCATAGCCCTTCAAAATTGGATTTGATCCTCCAAAACATAAGCATTCATGTGAGCTTCCTCTTAGATACATGAGTATCCACTTTATAGCTTCCCAATGCTCTTTTCCTGGATTTTCAAGAAATCTGCTAACAACACTGACTGCATGATCAATATCTGGTCGAGTGCATACCATTGCATACATAAAACTTCCAACGGTAGAGGAATAAGTAATCTTGGACATTCTCTCTTTTTCCTCCGTTGTTGTAGGACACATCTTCTTGCTCAACTTCAGATGACTAGGAAGAGGTGTGTGGACCAACTTAACACTTTTCATATTGAAGCGCTCCAGTACACGTTCAATGTACTTCTCTTATGACAAGTAAAACTTCCTTTCGTTTCTCAAACGAGTAATTCTCGTGCCAAAAATCTGCTTAGCATGACCCAAGTCTTTCATTGCAAAAGACTTATTCAACTGTTTCTTCAACTCGTTAATCTTGGAAGCATTTCTGCCCACAATCAATATATCATCCACATATAGCAAGAGGATGATAAAGTCATCATCAGAAAATCTTTATACAAACACACAGTGATCTAAAGAAGTCTTCTTGTAGCCTTGCTCCCCCATAACAAACTCAAACTTTTTATACCACTGTCTGGGAGCTTGCTTCAATCTGTATAGACTCTTCTTAAGTTTGCATACAAGATTTTCTTTACCTTTTACCTTGAAGACCTCAGGTTGTTCCATATAGATCTCCTCTTCTAAGTCGCCGTGAAGAAAGGCAGTCTTCACATCCATCTGCTCAATCTCCAAATCAAGACTAGCAGTCAAACCAAGAACTGTCCAAATGGAGGACATTTTCACGACAGGAGAAAATATTTCGTCAAAGTCAATACCTTTTCTTTGACTAAATCCCTTGACAACCAATCTAGCTTTGTATCTGGGCTTCAAACTATGTTCTTCAACTTTAACTTTGAACACCCACTTATTTTTCAAAGCTCTCATGCCCTTAGACAATTTCACCAACTCATAAGTATGGTTCTCATGCAGAGATTTCATCTCATCTTGCATGGCTTCAATCCATTGATCCTTGTGCTCATCCTCTATGGCCTCCGCATAATATTCGGGTTCTCCCCTATCAGTGAGTAATACATACTCATTGGGTGAGTAACGGGAGGAAGAAGTACGGGGTCTAGAAGACCTCCTTAGTGGAATATCTAACTCTTCTATAGCTTCGTGAGTAGGAGCATCTACCTCATCAACATTAGTGTTGTTATCACCATCACCATCAATATGCTGATCTGGAATATGGTTCTAGGCATGATCATCATCATTGAGCCCACCAACGTCATCCACATTTGTATGAGGAACTTGATCAAGATTAACTAAACCTTCAGAACTTGAAGATTCTAGCTTCTCCGCTTTATTAATATCTTCAATGGTTTGATCCTCCATGAAGATAACATCACGACTTCTCATGACCTTCTTCTCAATTAGATCATATAGCCTGTAACCAAACTCATCAAGGCCATAACCAATGAAGATGCACTGCCTTGTCTTAGCAGTTAATTTTGACCTCTCATCTTTAGGCACATGTACAAAAGCTTTGCAACCAAACACTTTCAAGTGGTCATAGGAAACATCCTTGACATACCAAACTCTGTTTGGAGCATCACTTTGCAAAGAAACTATAGGGGATAGATTAATAACATGTGCAGCGGTCAACAAAGCCTCACCCCAAAAGGAAATCGGCAACTTTGCTTCAGAAAGCAAACATCTGACTCTTTCCATCAAGGTATTGTTCATCCTTTCTGCTAAACCATTAAGCTGAGGAGTCTTAGGAAGGGTCTTCTGGTGTCTGATACCCTGTTGCTTGCAGTATTCGTCAAACGGTCCACAATATTCACCACCGTTATCAGTACGAATACACTTTAGCTTCTTTCCAGTTTCTCTTTCAACTGATGCCTGAAACTGCTTAAAGACACCCAACACTTGGTATTTAGTCTTCAAGATGTAGAACCAAAGTTTCCTTGAACAATCATCAATAAAGGTAGCAAAATAAAGTGCACCACCCAAAGTCCTTGTCTTCATTGGACCACATAAGTCTGAATGCACCAACTCAAACAACTCTGTCTTTCTTGAAGGAGGATGAGATTTGAAAGAAACTCTTTTTTGTTTTCCAGCCAAGCAGTGCTCATATTTTTCTAATTTTGCACTTTCAAAAGTTGACAACAATTTCTTCTTGTCCAGAACATTTAGTCAGTTTTCGCTAATGTGGCTAAGCCTCTTATACCATAACGTTGAAGAGTTATGGCTCTTAACGGCATTCACCATATCAACACAGGTAGAGGCCGTAGTCCAGTATAGACCACGATGCTTTTCCTCACGAGCCAAAATCATGGAGCCCTTAGTGAGCTTCCACTTTCCAGCACCATTGGTACTGACATATCCCTCATCATCCAAAACACCAACAGAGATCAAGTGCAAACGAACATCAGGTGCA